>JASDQU011174964.1:28794-40664 GCA_032191745.1 Picea mariana
AACCGTTGACCAAGAGGAGGGCCATAGGACCGTTGATCCTAGTTGAAAGGTCAAACACCTGAAGTGAAGACAAGGTCATTGATCGTGAGGACAGGTGTCTGCAGATCGTCAAATCAAAAGATTGGAGTATGGAGGAAAGTGGAGTTTGAGATTTGGAAAACCTGAAGTTTGGAGACCCACATAGATCACAACCATTGATTTAAGGGGACAAGTGTCAGCAGATATTTATCTCTGGAATAATATCCTGCAAAGGAAACTAAGGTTTGAGATTTGAGAATTTCGAAGTCTGGAATTTTGAATTGACCACAACTGTTGATCTGAGAGGAGGAGATCTGAACTGTTGATTCCAAGGAATTGATATCATTCATTCATTTGAAAGCACGGTCAAAATCATGAGATCGATGGTCACCTCACATTGTGGGAAAATAAACTGCTCGATCTTTATGAGATTGAGGGTGGGCCGCAATCGATACCACGATTTTAAAGAAAAGACACATGGAGGCTCAAGGTGAATTGCGAGGTGAAAAGTAGTTTCAATCCAAACCACTCTTGTGTGCACCTACAATCATGCGTAGGTGTGAGGTCATCGCCCAAGGTCACATATGAGAAGGGTCTAAGAGAAAAGGTGCTAACACCAAATATTATATTTTGGAGAACATAAAAGGGAAGGTCGTGGGTGTCATGAAGCCTGCGCAGGGAGCCAAGAGGACCTGTGGTTAATACAGAATGAGACCAGAAAGGTTTCAGAGGGTCGTTCAACTCCATAATCAAATATCTTGACCAGGAGGTCGCGTAGCCCTTAGGAGAGATTGGGTTCTACACCACATAACTTCTTTGATCCTTTCTTCTACCTCAGGAGTTTGATCTAGAATATCTAACAAGTGAGCTAGTTCCTTGTTTTCTTTATTTATATTTTTTCTAATTAAAACCATAGGGTCGGGGGATTCATACAAATCCCTTTCATCGAGAGAATCACAATCAACATCATGTTATGAGGTTTCTTTTGATTTACCATGATCAGCCTGCCACATAATAGTAAAATTAGAACAGTGATCATTATCATGAGAAATAAATTCAAATGTATGAGAAATCTTCCCTCTTTATTGACATCCAGGGAGGAATGTTATTGTTGATAAAAAAGATAGGCCACATTGAGTAAACATACCAAAGCTCTCCAAATGAATTAACACCATAAATAACATAATGAAAATCATAAAATATAAGATTTGTTGCTTACAGGTTGGGTAAATTAGTATATGTACCGCCCCCATAATAGCAACATATATATCTATTCGATTCAAATTGTAATCAATAAATAACTCTTCCCCTGCAACTATTGATTTGATTGCACATATGGATACACAGTTTCTTTCACGCCCCTCAAATACACAATTGGGTCGCTTATTTTTGGTCGTGGGTCATGTACTATTTATAAACCTTGCAATATTCCCCGTTGCTTTTGGCCTTCCATCAATATAGATAGTTGCTCCTTTATTTTGATCATTGTCTTTTAGTTGTCTATAATTTGTAGCCAAGCCATATCTTTGCATACTTTTTGTATATTAGACTATTCGTATCCAATATTTGTATATATAACAAGGTTCGACGTACTCCATCAATTTAGTTAATCTGTCATAACAGACCTTTATGCCATCCATGGAAAATAGCCCCAAACCATGTAATGATGATGGAGCAATCCGATATATCCTTTCGTTTACACAAAAATCAGTGTTTATTTTAGGAAGATCCTTGGGTGCCCATTGTTTCACTATATGTTTGTACCTCAAGGGAACCTTGATGTCATCTATTCTCTCATGATCATAAGAACATGATCCCCCTTTCACAATAAAAAATTCCATGTGTCTATGGAATTTTCTTCTGATCTTCTCACCTCTAGTTGATCTCTGCCTATTAGACCTACTAGATGTCTCACTTTCCTCTGTTCTACCTAAACTCCCCTCACTCAATAAAGATATATCTGACAGATACCTATTTTCTTGTACGTCCTATAACACCATCAATGACAGGTGACTTTTAGATCTAGTATATGCATGATACGATTTCCCTAGAATGTTGAAACTTGTGGCATAAACTTGATATATTTTCTCTTAAATTGCCTAGTGGATTAGGGTTGTTAAGAAGTGAAATATCATCTATTGTTTCTATTGTTTTATTATATTTCATACCATCCCTAAGGATGTAAATTCTCAGGGACTATATTTGGGAAACTCTAGGAAAAAGGTAAAATTTTTGAAGTTCAAGACACTAAGTTTCTAATTTAGAATTTCAACAGAATTTTTAATTGAACTTTTTACATAAACAAATATTTTCTAGAGTCAAGTAAACAATTTTTTTTTCTACTAGAACCCAACAAGATAATGGTGATGTTGGATTGATGCCAATGTGGCATCATCAGGTATAGTGTTGGGTGGTATAACAATGTGTCTACACAAATAAGTTTTGGAGGTGAATTTTGATTTCTTGGGATTAGTTAAATTATTCCATTGGTGCTTGACATTTATTTGTTGAGAAAAACTAGTGCATTTCTTGTATATATTGTTGAACCCTAGTAAGACGTCTAGTGGTCACAATTTCAATGTCTAGAAGCAATGCATGATTACCATATTCCAATGAAATGGATTGTTAGGATTGGTCTTAGGAAAGGGTAGGAGAAACTTCGATGATTAGAATGGGAAATAATTATTTCACTCAAAGAATAGAGAGGTTATGATGTTAATAAAGTTTTCCATAACAAATTCTAAGTTGCTACAAGTCCAATATTTGGTTGTGATTACCTTGAAGAGTTTATCTCCTTTTGAAAATTTTGTTGAAACTTTAAATGTCACCAAGGAGATTACTAACATTACATTTAAGTTGTGTAGACAATTATTTAAAAAGGACAGATTCAATAAATAGTTTATAGGAAATAGAAAAGCATCCAAAAGTTCCTTTACAGTAAAGAGTAAGGACAAAGCAAAGCATAAACTAAAGGTAAACAAAATCATCGATGGAAAACCTAAGGGTTCAAGGAAATATTCTAAGAACTTGAAGTGTTTTTACAATGGGATAAAATCATATAATACACACAACCGAATTGGTACCACACCAATCACTCCCTTCTTAGGGCCTTTGATCTCAAATCTAGAGATAATTGGTCACTTCCTGATGAAATGTTGGGACCTATGGATGCCATTATCACCATATTGATCTTTGTGGTTTCTTTCTAGTGTAGCTATCTAGTGACATTGTTTACTTGGTACTCAAATTAAGAAACACAATTTGACAATGCACCTATAAATCCTAAAATACGGATGAAGACATCTCCATGTACTTGGTACTCAAATTATGAAGTTCAAGACACTATGTTTCTAATTTAGAATTTCATCACACAAAACTACGGATGAAGACATCTCCATGTAAAGGCTCTGATTGATTAAAGAGAATAATAATGATGTTAATAGTATGATATATCACTAGAATTTGAAGTTGCATAAAGTCAATATTGGAAGTGAAGGATGGCATAAAATGGCTTCCAAGGAGATTACAAGGATGAGAAGACCATGTCTAATATTTAGGCTCTATTGAAAGAATGCAACAAATTGTTATGTATATTTTTACTGAGATGAAAGGGATTCAAGAATATTTTGGGGGGATGAGGATAGAGTTGTGGTCAGATGCTAGTCCTATTAACCATCAACCCTATCCTAGTAATCCCAGGGTTAAGGAAAATGTAGAGAAAGAATTTGACATAATATTGTATATCCGATTAATATTTCGAGTAGATGAATCCAATTAGATCATTCCTATTGTTATTCATAGCAATAAGGACTTTCATGACATTAAGGTTTGTGTGGATTATAGAATCTTAAACTCTACTTGTGTATGATACTTTTCCCACTCCTTTTAGTGATGCGGTGATTGATCAAGTTGTAGGAAAAGAGGATTATTCCTTTATATATTTATTTTCAAGATATAGCAAGTATGAATTGAAAAATAAGACAATAATAAGACCACCTTTACTATAAAATAAGGATCCTTTGGTTATAATTTCATGCCTTTTGGGCTCAAGAATGCACCAGGTATATTTTCTCAAGTTGTGATTACAACCTTTAGAGATTTCATTCACAAGTTTTTGAAGGTATATATGGATGAATGAATTGTATATAAATTGTTGAAGGAACATATTGGGTTGTTGAAGTTAAGTTTTGATAAATGTAGGAAGCTCTAGATATCCCTAAATTTAAAGAAGTGCATATTCTATGTACCATTTGGCATTTTTTTAGGACACATTGTATGCAAGGAAGGAGTATTGGTGGACCCTTCCATGATTGTTGTCATTATGAATCTACTTACACCAAATAATGTTAGATAGATGTAGTCTAGTTTGGTACATAATAGCTATTACAGAAGGTTCATCTACAACTATGCCTTGATAACAGAGCCTCTAGAGAAGTTATTGAAGAAATCTAAACTATTCTTGTGGACCCTTGAATGTGAAGCTACTTTTAATATACTCAAAAAAAAAATGGTAAGTGCCCTAATTTTGGTGTTTCCTAATTCTAATGTAAAATTTCATGTACATGTAGATGGGTTTTCATAGCATTAGGAGTGGTTCTTGTGGAACCAAGAGAAGGAAATTTAGATCACCCTATATATTTTGCAACTAAGAATATTTCAAAATTTGATCACAACTACATCACCATATAACATGAAGGAATTTCCATGGTTTATTCTCTATAGAAGTTAAGACACTACCTTCTAGGAGGATTCTTTAACTTTTATACAAATCAATTTGCATTGAAATATTTGGTAAATAATCTTGTTCTAGAGGGTTATATTTGTAGGTGGTTTCTCTTCTTTCAATAATTCTCCTTTGAATTTGTGGTTAAACATAGTAAACATATTGTAAGGATTGATCACCTCTTTAGGCTCAAGTCAAGAGAACCAGGTGGTGCATTGGATGATAATTTTTCAGATACAAACCCTTAAAATTAGATTCTATCTTGAACTATATAGAGGAGATCGATTTGTTTCTAACTACTTGTGTTTCTCGTGAAGATTATTCCACAATTCAAAAGCATCAGTTAGTGGTTAGAGCTGAAAATTATCAGTTAATCGTAGAACAATTATAAAAATTGGGGATTGATGGTATTATTTAGATATGTGTGACGGATCATTAAAGGAATGATATTATATGTGAATGTCATAAAGGATTTGCAAGAGGGAATGTTGGAGGAAAAGTAATAGATCACAATATTTTCCAAGATAATCTTAGGTGGCCAACCATATTTAAGGGCTCTAAGGAGTATGCTAGAACTTATGATGTCTATCAAAAAGTAGGTAAACCTTATAGGAGAGATGAACTACCCTTGAATCCAGTAAGGGATCTACAACCTATTGAGAAATGATATATTGACTTTGTGGGATATATTAAACCTACTACTCTCCAATGCTAAAGCTTGATATATCATTATTGCAAATGATTATTTCACTAAATGGGAAAAAGTTTCATCTACATAGGATTTTATGATTGATAATGTAGCCAAATTTATTTTTAATAATTTTATTAGAAGGTTTGGTTGCCCAAGGAATTTGACCAGTGACCAAGGTAGGAACTTATTGAACACCACTATAGCTACTTTGAGTAGGTAATTTCTTATATAGCATCATAAAAGTATCCCCTATCATCCTTAGGCTAATGAGACTAGATGATTCTTCAAAAGATGATTCATCTCATCTTGCATAGCTTATTCCCATTCAAGTTATCCTTGTGCATCTGAGTAAGAGATAGGATCACAAGTCTCAAAAAAATGTGCATAGGTGTGATGATAGGAACCTCTATCACTACAACCATATTGGTTGAAGGTATCGAAGGAGTATCATTTACTATTGTGGGTATGGGAGTTGAAGGACTCTCCGTATCTTTGTGAATCGATTCAGTACTCATCCTTGTATGATCACAAGTCTGGTAAGTGGAGGTGTATGTACCACGTATGATAACTTTACGCCTTTTAGAAGGAAAAGAATCAAAATGCGGTGGTAATGGTAACAAGCGACGAGACTTGCGAGGAAGTTGGTTTGGCTCCAAGATGACTCAAGACTCGTGATATAGAAAAAAACAAATCCTAAGTCCAACTAGTAATCAAAGAGCACACCAAAGTAAAATAAACAAAAGGCCAATATGCACACAAATAGGATAAAGTGGATGAAAGGGGCCTCCCTCTCTAAAGTAGGTATGCCTCACCCAAGAGGGGCCTGAGACTCCACTGCTAAATATCAGAGGTAACATAATCAGTTATAAGGGCCCTTGTGGGCTTAACAACTAGTCGGTCAGATGCCCACAGAGAGGTAATCCTCCATAAAGGTTGTGTTTTGTATGACCCTTATCTGACCCAGGGTACCTGCAAAATAACCCCTGCAAGTAACATATGTGGTACCTAAGTCAAGCAACTAAGCAACCACGATATAACCAATGCACAAGTGAACAATCATAATTTAGATCCATTGTATGGGTAGGGTAACAAAGCCCGAAACCTCGAAAGCACATCCTCTCACGGAGGTAAAGGTACTATAAATATCCCCATATATGAATAGATCCCCAGAAATTTATCTGATGCTAAGAAGGCATAAGGGGGATATCCCTTCAGCCAACCTCACGCGACCTCGTGCTTAAATCTGGTGTATGTGGAGCCTCCTGATATTACTAGTTATACAATGGATTTATCCACTCCCTTAGTCAGACATATATGTTGATTTAATAGCCTTGAAGAATTTTACTCACAAAATCCTATTCCAAGGCTCTAAATCCTAAGCTAGTTTGTGCACTCTAGATAATAAAATCATTACTAATCAATTTTAAATTATAAGTGTTACTTTTAGTGGCCTTGATTACTAAAAAAGGTGCAGTCGTGAAACTAATGATGTTATGACTCAACAAGTAAAATGAATGAATATGAAGACAATGAAAAGTCCTAACTTCAACTCCCAATAAATGATATGCTTTTCAAAATGCAATTTTCAATTTAGTAGTTCTGCAATTCTAAATAAGATGCAATCTTTCTTTACATGTACTAAGATCAATGATAAAGACCATACATTCATGTTAGAATTTATCCATTGGTGAACCGTACATTCATGTTAGAATTTATCCATTGGTGAACCATAAACCTACACCGATAGATCCATAATATCTAGAGGAAATAATCAAAATATTATACATACCTAAATGGTGATTTCTCAATTTAGCAATTGAACATAAAACAAAAAAATTGAGGTGGTTCTCAACATCATGCCTCATACATGGTGAATAAAATGTTGTTGTAAAGTTGCAACTATATTTGATGTGACAAAATTCCCAACCAACTTCAAGAAATGAGATTACCTAATCAACAATTCCCTAGGTTCACTTGCAAGTGAGCACATCCTATCAAGTCAATACAAAATATCTTTATTCATATGAAAATCAACTGAATTAATAATAAGTCTTGTGTAGGTACTGTGGCATCCTTATTGAATGGTTTCATAAACTTTCAAAAAATTTATGTTTGTATTGTAGAACTCTTGCTAGTGTTATATATCACACCATTTTTTGTTAAGAACCACTGTGAATGTTATTGGTGGTTGAATCGAATAATAGTCTACATTTTTATCTCTTCAATGTAAATGTTTGATAACCAATTGGAATTGCTATAAGAAATTCCATTTCATATGTGGTGTGTTCTCAATTTTTCTCTCGGTCTGTAGTGGCTTATGGTTTGATTGAATAACAATTTATTTTCCCTATACATAGTGTCTCCACTAGTGAACTACTTAAGCAATGGAGCACATCTCTCTATCATAACTTCTCAAGTTTTGGACTACGTCATTTAATGTCTCTAAGTAAGACCCAATGGAATGACATTGTTGTTTCATAAACATACCTATCCCATAGTCATATGCATCATCTTCTATAAAAAAAGGATGTGCAACATATATTAGTGTAAGCATAGGTGTAGTTCATAGCTTCAACATCTTCACTTCTTCAAAAACATGTTGTTGCACCTTGGTCTAGATGATGAAGCCTTGTTTCCTCAAATTCCCTCTTAAGATTAACACCATAGGGTTGGACTAGTGAAGGAAATAGAGGTGAGAGGAAACAACTATTATGAGGGAGGGTGAAATTTGGAAATGCTAGCCTACAACTAGTGAGGGCATTAGAGGTGGAATTAGCGTGAGGTGACATGAAGTGATGATGTTAAAAGGAACCATCAAAGGAATTTATGATGGTGAGGTGATACTATCAATATTTTGAAAAGGAACCATTGAAGGCACTAATATTAATTGTAAGGTGACATTAGTGAGGGCATGTCATGCAATTGATTCTAGTTGAAAGGCACCATTGAAGGCATGAGGTGAATCTGTTAGCATGGGGATGGAAAAGGAACCATCATTTTCTTATGGATATGGTGAACCATACATTCATTTTAGAATTTATCCATTGGTGAACCATAAACCTACACTGACAAATCCATAATATCTAGAGGACATAATAAAAAGATTATACATACCTAAATGATGATTTTTCAATTTAGCAATCGAAAATGCAACAAAAAAATTGAGGTGGTGCTCAACATGATACAATGCATGATTGTGTTTTATAATGTTTCAGGATTCAAGAGCCTAGGTAGATATCAAACCTTGTGTTCCTTAGTGTTGCATGGATCCTTCCCCAACACCAATACTTGATTTAAACATGTGTTTTATGATATTTCCGGTCTAATACTAGAATGGGTGGAGTGAGATTCTTATGTTGTCTAGTTGTGCAACATTTCCCACTAACTTGACCTCATACCAAAATCGAATTCTATAATGTTTTAGGTCCAAGGAAAAACCATGTATAATTGAAGGGATGAGACATGGAATACAAATGGGATGAAATATAATTAAAAACACAAGATTTCCCTACATGGTGTTCATTCAAGATGAGACAAGGATGGCACATATGCATAGTGGGTGAAGATAAAAAATTGACGTGAATAGTAAATAGAGACTATAGGTGCATATAATAATCCTATAAAGTTTCATATTGCCACACTAACAATATCAGGGTTGACTTAAAAAACTTCTTTGAAATAGACACTTCAAGGGTTTCCATTTTTATCCTCACCCTATCTCACACCATTAGACATTGCATGATTAAGTCCCTACATCTAATATCCATTTCCACCTTGTACTCTTTACTATATATATTCTCTTCAATATGCTTCATATTTTCAAAGTTACACATTTGGATCAAGGCACACCCTCTCTTACTTGGTATATGATTCAAGGGAACCATAACTTCTTGGAGCCATATTTCCTCAACCATAGCTAAAAAATGGGAATTTTGAAGTGTGCTATGAAAATTGAATCTGGATCTACAATGTGAAGGGATGTTGAACCTATTTTAGAAAGTTTTCAGGGCTAAAAACCACTCAAAAAAGATGAAAATTGTAAAAATTAGTTTTTCCCCCAAAATGATAAATCTAGGATATGTTAAATATTTTTTAAAATTGACATTGATTGGCTTCAAAACTATAATTTCCATCCTCAAATTGTTGATCCAATCTATGATATATTGGAAAGGTAGCAGGAGGGGGGAATCAATATATGAATTGGTAGATAATGATTCTCTTGAATAGATCCTTGTCAGTCATACTTAAAAATATGCTTGGATCATACAAGAAATGATAGGAACCTTCCAAGAAAGTCTCCAACAAAATTTTTAAGACAAGACAAAACCCAAGCATACCGATTTTAATTTTTTTTGTCTTAGGGAAATCATGTAAGAAGAAACAAAAGGAAAGGTCAATCAATCCCAATTTTTAGGGTTATGACACAAATAAAAAACATGGAAAACATTGAACCATAGGGAATTTGTAAGAAAGGGAAAACTTGAATGTATTTACTTACAAAAATGAAGGGGAAAGATTATATGATTCCAACCTTCTCTGTTAAAGAAAACTCATTATATTGTGTACTCGGAACAAATTAAGGATCCCTGTCATACCTTAACTTTTCTGACCATTTTTATTTTTTGTCATGATGACTTAGAAGCAACCTCAACATCTTGATTCACCCTTTCCTTAATATATCATCGAAGTGGAAATACCATAATTTCTTCCTTCACCTTTAGCATCAACACCTCCTCGTTGAGTTTGCATAATATGTTTATTTTCCCCTTCATTTTTGGGTTAAGAAAATGGTTGCACTTCATCAACAACATGGCACTGGGTTAGAAAAAAACAAGGCAACATGTGACACATGTTTTGAGGATTCTAAGGTGAGACTACAAGTGGGGTTGAGGAAAGGAAACTATAATATAAGGTAGTAGACATCAAAGGATGTGATTCCTCAACCCAAGGAGAAGAAACGGTAGAAAGGTAAAGGTGGCATATACATGTCAAAAGGGAGTGAGAAATTGAGAGTAAATTACATTGTTAAGCAACAAATATGAGAGGTGTTATTGATTCTTAACCCATCGATGCCTAGAAAATTGTAAAGGATAAGGCACGGGCGTGAGTTATTGACAATGGGATAAGTGATGTTGTTGTTGTCCATTACTGTTAAGGTTTTTTTAGAGTCTCTTGATCATGTTGGTGATAGTCTCTATGTTGTATCTTGTCTTGTATATTATATTGTTGAGTTGTGAATATTATGCTCAACTCTGTTGGAGCCATGTATCTAGTTTTGTTGGAGTTTAATGGAGGGGTACTAGTATTTAAAATTGAGCTTCTATGTCTATTTCATGTGGATGATGTTTATTTGTTATTAGATATATATTATATGGCGAAGAATGACCCTTCTCGGGTTTTAATTAGTCATGTCCTTAAAATATAGGATAATTGAAGGTTGGAATAAATGGAATGTTCGTTGAAGTAGTTTCAATGGCACACTATGTTATATTACATGTCCTCGTGTTATCATAAGGTTTTGGCAAGGTGTCTTGGGTGAGACCTTCCTTGTAACAAGGGATTGATATGCCAATACTACACTACAATGCTTATGTTGAACACTTAAGTGGACCCTAGTCTATTTCTCAAGCCAACATTTGGTTCAATTGTAAAGACCCAATCTTGCTAAATGTGAGACCTTTGTAGTATGGAGGATTGATCATACTAGGATTTAGTAGGGTTATAGTGGAAGGGAAAGTAATTAATACTAATCTTTCTACGAGTAGTATTTAGAACCCAACGAGAAAACCAAGGTCAAAAGGTTTTGTTTTTTCCATACACTAATCATCAACATGGCAGCAGTCCAAGCTAGTTTTATGCTTCAACTCCTTGACTTTTTAGTGAAAGGTGACGTTGATGAAGAATATAATTAGCTTTTATGTGAAGCCAACTAGAGTGCCAAGAATATAATGACTTTGAAACAATGTTGGGAAAATTACAAACATCCTTGAAAGGTTGGGCTTTGAAATG
Organism: Picea mariana; assembly: GCA_032191745.1. Classification (NCBI taxonomy): domain Eukaryota; kingdom Viridiplantae; phylum Streptophyta; class Pinopsida; order Pinales; family Pinaceae; genus Picea; species Picea mariana. The sequence continues at coordinate 40,236 of JASDQU011174964.1, forward strand.
GTCCATTAAGTAGGTGCATAGTACCCCTTTATGTATTCTTAGAACCTTTAACAAACTGTAACAAGCCTTCATCACAGAATTTAAAAATCCTAAGACTAAACAACAAAATTGCATTGAACTAAAAAACATTAAACAAGTGGTTGGGGTAATTGTTTGGGAATATGACCAATGGTTCCAAGATCTGATGAGTGGCTTGAAATACAAGATTTATTGGTAGGAGGCCCATTGACCCTATTGTGCATCATTTTTTTAAAATTATTTCAAGACAAAATCTAAGCATACCAATTTTGGCGATGTCATTTTTGGTGCTTTGATCAAATGCCCCTTGACTGCTTTGTCTCTAATGTTGTCTCCCGCTTGGCTCTTTCTATCACTGTGATCCCCCCACTATCTCTCTTTCTCTGATAAAATCCCCCTTGGATGTGGGTT
>JASDQU011174966.1:6603-26959 GCA_032191745.1 Picea mariana
GGGATATGAACATAAGTTAACATGTAAAGAAAAAGGCAAGTACTATGTACATATACTAAAAAAAATAGAATAAGATGAATAGAGTAACATATAGGTTTTAGAAGGATGTACCTTTTTATTTTTTTTGCTTTATGTATATTTTATAATTCAAGTACAACACCAGTTGTATGGTGACTAGACCAGTATGTGTACAAATCAAGGAAAACAAAGAAGCTGGATAATTTTTTTTTTTTTTTTTTTATTGCAACAAGCTATATAGATATGCTTTGAAACATAGAAATATGACTTTGCAATATGTTTGATGTATATCTCATAATTCAAGTGCAATACCAATTGTATCATGATCAGACCAATATGTGTCTAAGATAAACATATTGTATTGAGGAATGGGCATATTCAACCACACATGGTCAATAAGTGTGTTTTGCAGATGGCTTGTGTTGTTCAAAAGAAAGTGGAGACTGTATTTGCACATGTAGTTTTCCAATTCTTTTGTTCTACCAGTATTTTGTAGCATGTCAATATTGAAGTCTCCTACAAGCACAATGGATCTGTTCAGATCGAAATGGCCCAATGCATTGGAAATAACATCTACTATGTTGGAGAATGCTACATGGGGAGAAGCATACAGATTCAATATTGCAACTTATGTTTCATGGAAAAACAAATTGCAAGCACCACCTCAACATTCTTTTCTTCGATATGTATATGGTCCAAAATTGGTACATGTTTTTTCACCAATATCATCACCCTATGTGTAATGTAACTTGATATGCAATTGTGATTTGGGAATTGTTTGTTCTGCATGCATAATGCCATGTATATTTCCTGCAAGCACAAAATATCGGATTGCATTGTATAATAGTCATTGAGTATATCATCCATGTGTGCATTTAAGCTACGTGTGTTAAGCGAGAGAATTGATATAGATGAAATTGTTTGTATGAATTGGTAATCATAGTGCAGTTGCCATTTTGCGGTGCTCCTAAGTCATTCCATTTCAATATCAACTTTTTGTTTGAGTTTGAAGTTATCTTTTGTAAGAGGACTTAGTAAATACAAGGAGTCTATGCTTCTGACACGGGACAACACTATGTATACAAGTCCATGTAACTGAATTCCAATAGGCTGAAATGCAACATTATCAAGTGTTAGTCCTTGCGATCTGTGGACTGTACGTGCACATGCAAGTTTAATCGGAAACTATTTGCAAATCTTCAGTTGACCTGTCTTTGCTGATGTCGATACTGGCTTTGATATTCACAAAATAGGTGTCCAATCACTTCCAGTGTTTGCATTATATAGATAAGCCAACTTGCTTGATTGTCTCTTTGCAACATCATAATGAAAATTGTCCAAGTGGCGAGTTATTTTTGAGAACAAAGCCATCGATACCACACAAATTGATTGGGTTTTAAATATAAAGAATCAATCTGTACCTTTTGTGTATGTGGCACATTATGTAGATCAAAGAATTTCTCCATCTGAAGTATCCATGTGATTGGGTCCTTGCCATCAAACTTCCTCATATCAATCTTAAGAAAGTAGTTGGTCTTCAACCCAAAGTTAGAGTTTCTCCATTCTTGATTCATCTTCCTTGTGTCCTCATCATGAATTTCATGGGATACATTTTCACTTTCAGGTGTCCTCTTTATTAGGAAATTTTTCAATCCTTCCATGATCTCCTTTTTTAAACCATCCATCTTAGTATCCATTATTGCCTCCAACTTAGCTTCCATTGAATCCATCATCTCTTGTAGTTCATCTTTTGTTATTGTCTTATTTTGTAAATCATTTATGTCCCTACGCACTTCTTCACCTTCATCACGAGTCCAAGTAGGATTTTTTGGAGGCTTATTTGGTGTAGAAGTTCCCTTTTTTGGTGGCATGTTGGCCAAGTATCACTTTAAACCTTGATTTTGAGGTGGTTCTGCTAGACAACATTTCTTTTATTGTATCTCCAAAATTTTGGCCCTTCTAGGTATGAAATTTTATTTTTTGTAGTTCTCTGATATTTCTTCTCTGCAATGCCACAAGTCTGATTAAAATTGGATGTGCCAAGTGGAATTTACGGTAACTTCCCCACAACTTGCTGATTTTTGGCCTTTCCAGGAGATATCACTTGTATAGCATGCTCCACACAAAATAATTGATATAAAATTATGAAACTTGTACCAAAAATACTATAGACTGTCCAATATCCAATGTAACTAGTCTCACCCAATTTCAATACTCTAGGAATAATTTATGATTGTTTTACCCGAAACACCTTCTTGAGACTAGTCAATAGGACTAGTCAAATACCCTATCTTCCTCAGGGTGTATCTACAAATGTAAGATGACCCAGAAGCTGAAATTTTTATCACATATAACTTAATAATTTATGTGAATATTCTCTGGATCTCAAGGTCTGAAACGTTACAGAAAATTGTTTATAGCAAAAATTATGTGATGAATCAATTCAGGATGATTCCATAACCCTATCTTACACATGCTATATCTCCTAAAGTATAAGGCCTCAGGAGATGAAATTTTAACCCAACTTACCTTGATCCGTCTATTAAATATCCTCCAAAGGGTTCCTTCAAAAACTTCGTAGAAAAAAATTATAGCAAAAATTCCAAGGTGTCTCAGATGTTGCAGCGAAACCCCAAGACCTTGAGCTCTGATACCATATGTTAAGAACCAAATATCAATATAGCGTAGAAAAACACCAAAATAAGTACTCAATGCCTTGAAAAAGAGATAGTTTCAGGTAATAAGCCTCTTCGAGGGGGAAACCTCCTTATACCCCACATAAATGTCCAAATACAAGATGATTCTAAATGAAAATGTCTCCTTGATAAAAATAATTGACTAGGAGGTACAATTACAACTAATGGACTCAATCCGACATAAATAAAATAACAGTATTAATGTAATATGCCTCAATTAATGGGTAATGATCCACTATTGAGGGCTTAACAGGTCACCAAAGTCGCGAAGTGATCCTAACCGTTGGTCGTGAGGAGGATACGTGGCAGTGGATTAGAAAATCTAGGAGATAGAGGTCCAGAGAAGTTGTGCGTGGAGTAGGTGGAATTTTCATGAAGTCTCGAAGGGAGTAGTACAGCTAGACCACCAGATATAGGAAGACACGCAACAAAGATTCATGTATTGCGGCATAAAGTGTTTTAGAAGGAGACAAGGGTGGAGGTTGTAAAATCTCTAAAGCCTAAAGTTACGAAGGGGTTGGCCCATGGTTATAGCCCATGGTCACATTGGAGAAGGAGTCTAGCACGAGAGATATTACTCACGAATTGGTGTTTCCAAAGCCCTAGAGAGTAACTCGGACCTGCAAGTAACATCAAAGGGACCTGTGTGTGTTAATTATTCAGGGTCTGTTGACAGCCCAAAGAGCCAATTCAGCTCAGGAAATTGAATATCCAAGACTAGGAGATTGCAGAATCTCGAGGAGAGAAGGGGGGTTTTCACCACATCGAGTATATGTTGTATGTGTGTTGGTAGTCATATGACATCGAGTATATGATGGATGTGTGCTGGTCACAGTAGAAGACATATTATTTGGAGGGTCACTGTATATAGTTGTGCACAAGATAAATTGATATCCTATAGGAGATGATTTTTTTTGTTCTTGTTTCTTATTCCGAGAAGGTCACCTGTAATAGATCTGAGAAGGATCCATAATGACGGTCACAGGAAGAATACATGGGGGGAAATACCTTCCAACATGATATCAAGGAGAGAAATTTCTAGACATGATGCTAAGAGACAGGAAGTCTCTAGGATCAATGTACCTCCCAGGATGGGACCATGCCATATAGTAGAGATAGTTCCAGTGATCATGGATAAAGTGATTTAAGGCTGACTATAGAACAACTATGGTAGATCTAGTGGAGGAGAAAAACACATTATGAGACTCAGAGGAAGCAGGTGTATCATTCCAAGTACATGAGTCGAGCCATGAGATGTTGAGGAAGCAGGCATGGCAACAGTTCTAGAGTATGTAGAGGCACTCCCAGAGAGGGTACTACATCCAGAGGGAGTAGAGATTGAGTTACCTCTAGAGAAGGAGGAAGAGATACATTCAGTGTCATAGGGAGCAGAGATAGAGGAGGAGTCACCTCTAGCTCCAAAGGGAGTGTTGATTTTTTTCATCTTCCAGAGACATGGTTTCATGAGGGAACCTCAATATATCAAGTATTGTCCAAGATGACTTAGCATGATCAAGATTTACCTATGTTTATCTGGGAAAATGCATCCATGACTGCAGTTTAAGTTCAGAACATAAGTCCTCATAAGACTTTGAGGAAAATGATGCCCGAGAAGGCCTTCACCAAAGTGAAGCTTAAGGTTGGACACTTCAGGATATTTGGATGTCCAATATACATTCATGTACCCAAGGAGAAAAGGATCAAGCTAGACCCTTCAGGAAGAAAGGGTACAATGAGTCTTTGAAGGCATACCGGATCTACATCCCTGGTCAGAGACAGATTGAGGTGAGCAGAGATGTTACCTTTGAGGAGGATATATCCTTTAAGAGATCTAGAGGATGTCACATGGAAATTGATCCAATTGATTTTGTTGATCCTATAGATCCAGTTGATGTTCCCATATATATTATAGTAGGTAAGAAGATAACTACATGGGCTTGTGAGACTCTGCAGGAGGAAAAAGGCTATGCAACTCCTCATGGTACCTTCCGAGTGAGAAAGCTAACTCAAATATATTTATGCTATGCCATGGCTATGAGCCACATCATTCATTTTGAGCCTTCCTGTGATGAGGAGGAAACTATTCATCCAGTATGGAGAGATGTCATGATGGAGGAGTATCAATACATCATGAAGAATGATGTGTGGGATATTGTTATGAGACCTGAGGGGAAGTTTGTAGTGACTTACAAATGGATCTACAAGATCAAACACACAGTTGATAGGAGCATCCAAAGGCACAAAACAAGATTTGTTTCTAGAGTATTATCTCAAGTGGAGGGAATAGATTATGAGGAGACATTTTCTCCTATTGCTCGATACACTTCTATCCGGATGATTATTTCCCCTACAACATCCATTGGTTATAGAGTACATCATATGGATGTAAAGACAACCTTTCTCAATGGAGAGATTGAGGAAGAAGTATACATCAAGAAACCATATGGTTTCGTCATACATGAGAAGGAGTCTCATGTGTGCAGGTTGAAGATGGCCTTGTATGGACTCAAGAAACCACCTCGAGCTTGGTATGCAAGGATTGATGGACACCTGATGATTTTTGGGCTTCAACAAAAGTGTTGTTGATCCCACCCTGTACTACAAGACTGTTAATGGTGAGTCCCTGATTTTGGTCCTCTACGTTGATGATTTATTCCTCACCGATACAGAGAGAATTATTGTTGAATGCAAGTATGTGTTGGCCTCTAAGTTTGAGATGAAGGACATTGTTATGATGCACTAATTCTTGGGACTAGAGGTGTGGCAAAGAACTGATGATATCCTCCCGAGCCAGGGGAAGTACACAATTGAGATATTGAATAAGTTTGGGATGTTGAACTTGAATCTTGTGGCTACACCAATGGTGATGAATATGAAGAAACTAAGTGTGTATTTTTTCGATTCTGACGAAATTGATCCAACTCTGTACATACAATTGATTGGATTATTGATGTATCTAGTTAAAACTAGACCAAATGTTTTCTATGCAGTGAGTGCACTTAGCTAGTTTATGAGTCAGTCGAGATAGACACAGTAGATTGTTGTGAAGCATGTGTTGAGATACTTTGAGGCACAGTTGGACATGGTCTGAGATATACTTCTAGTATTGATATGATATGGAAAGAATATATTGACTCTGATTGGGCATGGAGTGTAGTGGACAGAAAGAGAACCTTCAGGTGTTGCTTCACTTTGGGATCATCCATGGTTTCCTAGTGTAAAAGGAAACAAACTTATGTGGATTTGAGAATATCAGAAGCAGAGTACATTGCATTAAGTATGTTAGTCTATGAAGTAGTGTGGCTTCGCAAGGTTCTTGCAGATTTATCCAAACATGTGTTGGATTCCACCATTATTCATCATGGTAACCAAAGTTGTGTGAAGATCTCAAAGAATCTAGTGTTTCATGACAAATCAAACCACATTGAGATCAAGTACCATTACATCCAAGACATGGTGCAGAGGAAGGAAGTATCAATGTTGTACCTTCCTACAAATGAGCAGGTTGTTGATGTTCTTACCAAATCGGGACAAAGTTCAAGTACTTTTCTGACAGACTTGGTGTGGAAGAGAATGCCTCCCTCACTGAGAGGGAGTGTTGATGTTTTCATCTTCCTAAGACATTCTCTAGATCGTACTCCTATGTGGCTGAGTTGAGTTTATCTGTGATGACAATTATCTGAGAAGGGATAAGTGGGACACTTGTCTGAGAAGGGATAAGTGTGTTTGGGCTTATAGCCCAACTTCCATTGTGGAGAGCACATGAGTACATGTACCATGTGGAGAGAACATGAGGACATGTCAAGGGAGTTGACCCTTAACATCACACACTATGGGAGTTGACCCTAGTGTTTCTAGAGGGTGTAGCCTCTAGAAATCCACATGGGAGTGCCATGTGTGACAAACATTCTCCAGATCGTACTCTTCTGTGAATTTAGTTGAGTTGATCTATTAGGAAACTTATTCAAGAAGGGATAAGTTCATTTTGGCTTATATCCCAATGTCCCATGTGGAGAGAACATGAGTACATGTCAAGGGAGTTGACCCTTGACGTCACACACTATGGGATTTGACCTTAGTGTTTCTAGAGGGTGTAGCCTCTAGAAGTCCACATGGGAGTTCCATGTGTGACAAACCTTTTGCTACTATGGTGGTTGTGAACCACTAGTAGAGACTGTGTGTCTCTAGACAATAGTTGTGTACTACTATGGAAAGATACCTCCCTAGCTAAGAAGGAGTATTGATGTTTCAACATCGAGCATAACTTATCCTAGATTGGACTGCATACCAAGGGATATAGGATACATTTATCATAAAGGTGCACTTGTGGTAAATGGGCCCAGACGTAGTCCTTCCTTGACCATGGAAAGGAATAATATGGACTCGAGGTGCTTGAAGTGCTTTCCACATGTCAGTTAGCATCAAGCTAACATTCACTCACATGTGTGTACTTGTGGTGAAAGATCTTGGTGTGGACATTTTCCTAGTCATGGTGATTTGACAAGGAATGATAAAGACTCAAGATGCTATATGTTATTACATGCAGACCCAGAGTGAGCCTCATCTTAGAGAGAGTCAGTTGTCTCAAAAGGGAGAGTCACAGAAAGAGTTTCTCCTCAGTTCAGGTGGGAGAGAGACATCTCCCAAGACTTACATACAAGTGTCATGAGTCTAGGGTGAAGTTTGTATACTTCAGAGACAAGCTTGGCATGATGCTGAAAGTTTCCGTCATTGAGAGGGAGTGTTGATGTTTGGAAAACATTGGGAACAAATTTTGTTAGAATAATAATTAATAATATAATTATTGATTATTAAATATCATATATAATAAGTAAATGATAATAATAAATAGTTATTGATTATTCAAGGGATGCATCCCTTCATGGATGGTCCCCATATGTTCCCTATATATGGAACACTCATCATTGTAATAATATATCGATTATATCTCATATGAAGAAAAACAACAAAATGTTGACACTTGAATCCGTTAGGAACAAAACGACAACCTCATGGGGTTAAAAAAGCCCCCGCATTTTTATACAGGTGGTACTCGTCTTTGCTTCAAAATTTTCTTTGGAATTATAGATTTTCAAAATAATATAGGACTTTGAGAAAGTCTGTCGTGAAATTTAAAGAAATATAAAAATTGCAGCAAAATAAAAAGTTTTTTTTTAAGAGAGTTCTTGATAGATGACTAGGAACCTCACACATCACATATTTGAAAAATATAAGAAAAATTTCCTCACATCCATCATAATTAAACCAAAGATTTTTTATGACATAAAATAAAAGAAAATGATATGCACGCATAAGATAAATTTAATAAAGTAAACACATGTGGAGCTCAAATAAATAAAATGATAGATCAATCTCAAACATTTTATACTCAAAACTCAAAGTTATAAAATACAGTCAAAACTGATCTCGAAATATCTCTCTTGGGATTTTTGAAAAAATATAGAGTTTGTTAAGAAGTGTTAAAATTTAAATGTGTTTTTCCTTAGGACTGGGTTTGGGGCTCCTGCATACCATAAAGAAAATATAAACAATAAGTAAGTTGTGAAAAGAAGATGGTGGGAGATGGCAAAGTAGCAAGACCTAGAAAGAAGACATGAAGAATTTATCAAATTTTGGTTAAACCTTTCTAGTCAAAGAAGAGAAGTAACTAGATGAAAGACTAATAAAGAAAGCAAGATGTAATCCACATAAACTTACTATGATGTTCTCTCTCTCTCATTCACTTGCTTGATGTTGTCCTTTTATTTTCCTCATTGATGAATATAGGAACCGTCTCAACTGCTGCTTCTTGGCCTTCTTTAGTTAATTTATCAATTTCCTTTTTAACATCTTCAATGTAGTTGTTCATTGGTGAAACATTTATTTCATCCCTGATTTTAATATTGAATAATTCGTCTTCCAAGTCTCTTAAGTCATGATAAATTTCATGTATTTCCTCCTCGATGTCTTGATTCTTCATGGAATAATCAACATTGTTTTCCTCTTCTTCATTATATTCAACTATGCCATAAAATTTTCCAATTGATAACCCCTATAATACCTCAACTTCTTCAAAAAATTGGTGCTTTGTCATAAACATCGAATTGAGAATTAACTTAGGATCTTGTACTTCATCAGTGCTTCCTGCCAAATCTATCTCCATGAGTCTTTTGAACAATTCTTCTCTTTTTTCTATGGCTTTGTTGTATGCTTGGATAATGTTATTCAAATCTTGATATTTTCCTTCCAACAAGCATTCGGTTGCTTAATTCGACTTGGAGAAGGCAAATCCTCTTCTCTTGTTTACAATTCTATCATGTTTGAGACTTTTATTCCAAATGGCAAGACATCATCAACGTAGAAACCTTCTTCATTATTTAAATCAACTTGTAGATACTCATGAAAATCATGTGCCCTTGAGACGAAAGAAACAATATTTTTTTATACCTCCCATGCTTTTGTTATCAGTGACATTCCCTTTTTAATGTTTTTCTCTACATAAATTTGGACTGCTGTGAGTAAACTAGAATATTCTTTTAACTTAATAGCGGGTGTAGTTGGTTTAACCATTGATAAAGGACTTGCCAGGATTGGAAGAGGCATTAAGACATTTTCCAATTCTCTAATCCTTTCTTTTAACTTAGCATTTTCAGCTTCCAAACCATCAATAGAATCGCCAAGAGCACCCCCGGTTTCCCTGTGGATTTTGGAAATTTAGGATGGCCACATGTCCTTCAGGTCGACCTCTGAGCCAAACTTTCCCTTTTTATTTTGTTGGTCACTTGTTTCTACAATCAACTTTTAGACTCCTTATCAAAAACAACACTTTGAAAAGTGAAGGACTCTTCTTCACTAAAGGTCTCATTTACAACAACTTCCAATAAAGAATTTTGTTGAGCCATATTTTTTGGTTGTTCCATTGCATGAAATATTTTCTCAATATATACTCCTAGATCCATGTCCTTCAGAGAAAATATTTGGATGTCATTTTCTATAATATTATCCTCTTCCTCTTGCACTAAATTCTTCCTTTTCTTTATCACAGGGAGCTTATGTGAACTCTCGATTTTCTCAGGGGAGGATTCTTCTCTCCCGCTCCACTTGAATTACTATTGAAAACCTTTCTAACTATGTGAGTTGTTGGAGCATTACTCTGGGATGTGGTATTCTTGGGAGTAACAACTGGAGACTGGGAACTTCTTTCATTGGGACCTTTTCCCTTTTGCTTATAAAAATCATTAGGACTGAGTAATGTTTCTAGGTCACCAGTATCGTGTACATGAGTACTTTGGTTGTTACCTTCTTCTTCTTCATTCAAGATAGTCTAGATGAATGAGTTATTGAATCCCACCGAAAGCATATGTTCTACAAAGATTTTGTTAGGATCAAATCCTTTTATCTTTTCAACATACTTTAAATTCACATTTTTGAAATGATTTGCAAAATGGTCAATTTTATTTATGTTTCTAAACATGAAATCTCCAATATTCCATGGCAAGGGGATACATTGTTTTTTCCTTTTTTCATGGAAAAAATGTAGCGAGAAGTTGTATTTCCTTGCCACCTATGTAATGAATAATTTTTCAGATACATGATACAAGAGAAGAGAAGGATTTTCTTTTGAACATAATATCATTATGACACTCTGATTTTCCATTTGTACTATTGTTCCTTTTTTCTCTAAGAATCTGTTAAATTGGTCAGATATCCTTGAAATATTTTTTCCCAACAATAGCCTTTTGAAGACTAAAAAAAACTCATTATAAACTTCATAAAAATATAGAGGGGTATTATGTCTCCATAGTGCCTCATACCGGAAGGTAACTAGATCTATTTCACGATTCACCCTCTTAATTATGGCCAAGTTTGGAAATTGACAACAATACACAATAGCAAATATCAAATAAGAAGCCATAAATAATTTTTTGTCCTTTTTGTAGTGTGATAACTGGGACGAGATTTGAATAGAAATCAGTTTTCCCGAGTCAAATATGGCTTGTTATTTTATTCTAAAATACAAAATATATAAAATCATGTGAGAGATAGTAACGGTGCTTTTTTGACCTGTCAACCTAGTAAACAACCATGCAATTTCTTGATAGGGGTTTTTAAAAGACTCAACCTAGATCTTGGTTATGTCTTATGGAATAGATGTAGGATTCTTCAAATATTCAAGAAGGATGCTAAGCCCATTGTTATGTTTCTTCAAAAAATATCTGCAATCTTCTCCTTTGAAAGTAAGCATCGACTCTGGGTGTTTCAACATATTGAAAAAAACTTATGGTGAAAGGGAAATCAGAGAATGATCTTGAAGTTGTATAATTCTATGGCTTGGATCGTACTTGCCCACACACCATGAAAAAAGTTCTTTATACTCAAAAACCTCAGGAACACACCCAGCATGAGCAATTCTAGATTCTCAAATTACATCTTTCTGTGCAGGAGGAGAGGAATAATATGAATATTCTATTGACCATTGAAATTTTTGGTCTTCATGACCAAAGATATTTAAAGTATCACTAAAAAAATGTTGTCTAGTTGACACTGCCATAGGTTGACGAGAGTATTTATTCAGCTGGATGATAACCTCAAATAAATATTTTCGGAGAGATGATGACAATTTAATCCCTTAGCAAATGGATATTTAATGCAATTTAATGAGTAATTCCTCGATCCTTTCTCCATTAATGACGATCTTTTCGGATCCTGCACAACAATTGTTAGCATTAAACAACACTTAATGCATATTGGGAAAAGAAAGAGAATGGTGGGGATGGATGAGAGTGAGTTTGAATATGGAGCTTTTCATGAATCCTCCAACTCGGAAACCCATGAGCCCGTAGTTCTAGACAATAAAAAATATGTTAAGTGTAGAAAGGCGTTCGATCGGACTTGCATGCAAAAGGAATAAAATACTTAGGGGTTTAGCACCCATGAGAAATCTAATGATCAAAATGTAGATCAAATGACTTTAGGTACAAAGTGGAGGTCACAGAACTTGGAGGATGAGAGCTTGAACCCATGAACCCACGAAATTGAAAAAATGGCTAAGTGTAGCAGCGGACTTATGACATGGGAATATGGATGGAGGTGAAGTACCACCAACCCGCCAAACTACAAACCCGTCAATTACTGAAATATGACTAAGTATTGTAAGTAGAAATGGAGAGAAGAAAGGATAAAAGAAAGAGGGAAAAAGGGGAGGTGTAGAAGAGGGAAAATAAATAGAAAAAAGAAGTTGGGAAAATAGAACGAGGAATGAAAACCCAAAAATGGGAAATGATCTCAACACCTCCTTAGTTGGTTCACTAAGATATTGGGTTGAGTACTATTGTTTGACCCCACACGTATATCAAAGAGCTATAGCACAGGGAAAACCCTTCTTTGTAGGAACCCTGAAAAATCCCTAACCCTTGGGACAGAAACCGAGCAAACAAAGAAGATACAAGATATATTGTCGTTCAACCTTGCCCCCTACATTTTGGTTGTGAAATTACTATACATTTATTCCTATTAATAATTTAGGCATTTTGTCACTGCAGTATTATTCAAATCAGAGTATAACTTTGCAGGAGTTAAAAAAAAATTTGGGGCCTACTCACACCCTTATTTGAGACTTATCCCATTGGATTCCTCTTTTCGTCCTGATTGCAATGATACCTGATCCAGATTTATGAGCGGAATGAAATGAATAACAGATTGAATATAATAATATAGAGATATGTAGAACAACAACAGATATCTGGTGAACAATAACTTCTATTGAATAAATAAAATAGGTTGAAACTGTAAAACTGTAAAACTGAAAACAACTTGCTCGAATGGTGGTAGTTATCTCTGAGAAGTGATGTGGTTGCTACACACATCTGTTTGAGAAGAATGATTGCAATGAGGCTCCAGAGGCCTTTTTAACATTAATCACGAATTCCAAAACCCTAGACATCCAAAAACCTAACCCTAGGAGATGAAACACCAAAATTTATGTGGGCCCCAATGGGTAAGTTGGTGCCTCAACTTCCTAGGGTCATAACGTTTTCATACGACCTCCATTTTAGGTGTGTGATATCCCGTTGGAAATTTATTTTCGAGAAATATACATTATTCCATTAAACTCTAACTTTGTCTATAGTTTGATTGTGGAAAGCCAAAAAAACACTGTTTAGGGCCCCAAAACGGCCCTAGAAGTACAAAAAGATGTACTGAGATGAAAAATTCCAAAATAATCTAGTTGGAATAGGTGGGCAGCCACCAATATCTACCTAGATGTTGTGTACGGCTTCAAGATATCCCCAAAAGTGAAGAAACCACAATTACAAAGAAATTTCATCATTATAAAGAAACGTGCTAAACTAAAAGCTATCAACAGGAGCCAGTTGGAAAAGGTGGGTGGCCACCAATATCCACCTGGATCAGTCCTCCCCCCTTAGGAAGCAATGGTCTCCATTGTGTTGAGTTTGCCCATCAGGTGAGGAAATTTCAGCTAAATTTGGCTCCGAGCCACTTGTCTTGGTGCAGGAGTTGCCCTGCCTTGATATCCCGATAAATATGGATCCTTTGTTGGCGAGTGTGCTTGTCCTGTGTGTCCACTATATGATCAGTGGATACTTGTTCCATACAGTCAGGGTTGAGCTCTATTGGTGTCAATTGTTCTACAATATCCGAGGTGTTCAATAATGGTGGAAAATATGGTCGGAGGAGATCCCAATTGAACATTGGGTGCAAGCCAAGGAAGGGGGGAGTGTTGAACTCAAACGAATTGTCACCCACAACCTTGGTGATAGTTTAAGGCCCATAGATAAGTGGACAAATCTTTTGATGGGGCCCTATAAGGCACTCTTTCTACAAATAAAACCAGACCTCGTCTCCCACTTGAAACTTGTGTGATACCCGGTGTTGATCATGGCGTTGCTTGTACTTAGCATTGGTTTTCTGCAAAATCTCATGGACCTATTGGCGGATGTGTTGAATCTACTCAATGAATCGGGTGGCTTTATCAGCCTTAGACTAAACATGTGAATATTATTCTTGTGTGCTTGCAAGAGGTAGTGCAACATCAATGGGGCCCAAGGGCTAGAATCCTAGCCCCACCTGAAACGGGATATGGTTGGTGGATCTATGGAGAGTCTTGTTGTAGTTGTGTTGAACATAGGGAAGACTCTCATCCCATGTACATGGATGCTTATAGTTATACATGCACAAAAATCTGATTGATGACCTCTGTTTGGCCATCGTTTTGAGGGTGGAAGGCAGTGGATTTAGTGAGATTGGTGTCCAATAGTGACCAGAGACTTGACCAAAATGTGTTGAGGAACCTTTTGTCCCAATCTAAGATGATGGTATGTGGTATCCAAAAATGGATTCACTCTCGTTCGAAGAAGAGCTTGGCTGTATCTACCACTATGATGCTCTTCATGTAGGCTATGATAATGGTCATCTTTGAAACTGATCAACCACCACAAATATGTAATCATTTCCTTGCTTGGTGGAAGGAAGGTCAGACATGTAATCCATCGAGATGGATTCCCAAGGCCTCTTGGAAGTAGAAAGAGGGGTGTATAAGCATTTCTTCTTGATGGTTGGCTTGGAAATGGCACATGCAGTGCAAGATTTGATATACTTGCTGACATCCTGTCGAAGTTTTTGCGAATAAAAATGTTTATGTAGAAAGACCACAGTTTTCTCCATGCCAAAATGTCATACCATATGAATGTAGTGAGCCTCCCAAATCATATTTTCACGTTCTCTTGCAGGAACATAGAGGTGGACCATATGGTATAACAGTCCATCATGAATGTGGAAATCAATGAAATTCGTGCATGTACTCAAGAGGTGGTAGGTGGTGGTGAAGTCAGGATCTCACTGATAAAGTTGGGGCCACTCAGATGCCTTATTCCTATAGAAATGGAGCACGGTGGTGACTGGAGCAATGAGAGGTCGATTGAGGTAGTCATTGACATGATTTGTGCTCCATATCTTATACTTGATGTTGAGATGGAACTATTGCATGTATGTGGACCACTTTTTATGGCGGTCATTCTACAACTTCCCCTGTGTCTGTATGAACTACAAAGGATTGTGATCAGTGTGGATGATTTTCTCCATTCCAAAAATGTAATGTTTCCATTGATGATAGGCTTGTGCAATGTAATACATTTCCTTGTCATAGGTGGGGTATTTATGGACGGTATCTGAGAGTGTCTCACTATGGTATTCTACTGGATGACTATGTTGAGTGAGAACTGCACCTACAACATAGTTAGATGCATCAGTCTCAATCTCGAACAGTTGTTGCAAATTGGGTAAGGAGAGTATTGGAGTTGAGCACAAGTGATGCTTCAGATCATCAAATGTTTGTTGTTGTGCTTTCCCCCATGTGAAATTTTCCTTTCCACTTCCCTTGGTCACCTGGCTAAGGGCCCATGCAATATGGGAGAATCCCAACACAAACTATTAGTAGAAGTTGGCAAGTCCTAAGAAGATTTGAAGCTCAGTTAATGTGGTTGGGGCTGGCCAGTCACGAATGACTTGGATATTAGTTGGATCCACATGTACCCCATGCTCATCAACAATGTAGCCCAAGTATTATACCATGCTCATGACAAAGGAGCATTTGTCCAAGTTGGCATATAGCTTGTGATGTCGTAGAGTGCTCAAAACCTATGGAATATGTTGCATGTGCTCCTACCAAGTTATGTTGAAGATGAGGATATCATCCATATATACCACCACAAAAGAGTTGGTGAAGGTTCTCAACACATCATCCATCAACTTCATGAAATTTGTTGGTGCATTTGTTAATCCAAAGGGCATGACCAACCATTTGAAGAGACCTTCTTTAGATTTGAAAGTTGTCTTCCATACATCAGTCGGTTTGATGGGAACCTAGTGGTAGCCAGACTTTAGGTCAATCTTGCTAAAGAAATTTTCCCCCTTTAGTTGGTCAAGAAGGTCATGAATTAGGGGAATTGGGTATCGGTTCTTAATTGTGATTTTGTTTAATGCTTTGTAATTAATGCAGAGCCACCAGGTCCTGTATTTCTTCTACACTAGTACAATCTAGCTTTCACAAGGGGAGGAGTTGGGTATGATGTGCCTCTTTTGAAGAATCTCTTGGATCTGATGCTTGATTTTTTCATTTTCCATCAACGAGCGATTATAGACTAGTCCATTAGGTAGAGGTGCACCTAGGGTGAGATCAATTGGATGCTTGACTTGGTAGTGTATTGGTACCTCGGTGGGTGAGGAGAAGATGTTTTTGTACTCTTCCACAATCCTGTCTGCTTGCTTCTGCTGCAAAGAGAGGCTCTATGTAGAGGTCACGGATGTGGCGGTGACCTTCTAATTACTGTGAGCATGGATCACAAAGAAGATGAAATTATCGGTCTTTGAAATGACCTTATTGCATTGCTTAGAAGAGATTAAAGAAATAGCGGTAGGTGGCACTACCTCTGGTATCATGTGCAATTGTCTACCCAAAGTAATAATAACACTGCAGGGTCTAGACTCATACACAACATGTTGATTCCACAAATATGGTTGGCCTAACGGAACATCAAAAACTTCAAGAGGAGAAATATCACACAATACTTCATCTTTGAAGGGCTTGATGTCATAGGGCAGGAAACATTGTTGGCTAATGCACATATATCTTCCTTGGTGAAGCTAGCTGATGGTGTAGGGATGCGATTACAGTGTCATTGGAAGGTCTAGTCACTTGACGACCTCTACTGAGATCAGGTTCTTCTAACTTCCTCTATCGACAGTGAAATGAAGCGGAGCCCCCTTTACCCACATATGTGAGTGAAAAACGTGTTCCCCTTCCTTTGGTTCTTGTGGTTCGCCTGGATGGACTTTGGTGGTAGAGATAGTGGAATTGGGTTTAAAATCGATAATCTTCTTCCCTCCTTCTGCATTTGATTCAGATTCGATATCTTCCTCTGACTCGGAAGCTTTCAGCTCGACCATCAGTGACTGCTTGGAGCGACATTCTTTGGTGTTGTGCCAAGGGATTTTATGGTATTCACACCACTTTCCTGTGTCCTTCTTCGACTTCTCATTACCCTTCTTGGGTTGTGGCTTGGATCGAGTTTCCTAAGAGTGGCCATCTTTTCTCTATCCCTTGTTTTGTGGGTTGGGGCTGCCTTTTCCCTTCTTTGACTGTGAGAAGTTTGCAAATCCAAATTGTAATACCCCAAGGATGTGCCCTAGTTATGTCTATGTATTGTAAACATGTTTTATAGGCTGGTGAGACAAGTGTATATAAGTTGGTGGGATTATGTGTTTATTAGGTCGGAGATCCTAAAATTTAAAGGCCATGAGCCTATTTTTGTATATGTAATTATACAGATCATTAATATAATATATAAACATCATTGCGTGCCAACCGACCACGAAGAAAGAGTGATGGGGGACTAATCTTCCATAGAATGGGTAAGGGAAAGGGGGCTGAAAGGTTGGAAGGGGGGCTATGCTTGAGGTCTTAAGTCCTTGGGAATAATAATTTATTATTATTCCAAAGTGGTGTGAAAGGTATGCTTTTATCCTAAGTCCTGGGAGAGGAAACACATGCAGCTCCAACGTGTGCAAAAGGGAACACATACTTGATGGAGTGCATGTAGATTCATGGGAGACATGTGTTGGCCCAGGCACATGCAATTTAACCCAAGAATTGAGCCATGATGGGGGTTCGTCCTCCATTCTCCCATCCACTGTCTGAACCATGTTACCTCTGTGATCGACCTCTGCTTAATTTTCTTGTCACGCATTCCTGATAAACAAAACCAAAAGTCGACTGGCATATTCTTGTGAATCTCATGGCCTCTGTATTCAACCTTTGAAATATTCACGTACGCATCTAAAACATGAAACCGTGAGGTCATCCTGTGATGTTTTCCTGAGAAGATGATGCATCCTCACTCTGTACCTGTTTTACCTCTGTGTTGTACCTCTACATAACCACACACATCTGAGAAACCAGTCGAGAGGGAAGGGTTGACCTATGTGTCATGTGAACCCAGGTTTATCCACACTACAAATCCGAGTTCTTGCTTAAATGTTTGGGTTGTTGTCTTCTGTGAAACCTAAGCATACCGTAATTGCCTATGCCATGTGTGTTTTAACTGTGGGTTTTTGTGGCCACGCATTCCCTTGGATGAGTGTGATTGGCTACTGTCATCTGTTCCTTGTTGATCCTTACTATTGTCCTCCTTGTGCTGGAACAGAGCTAAAGAAGCAGGTTGTCAAGCCTGTGTGCAACACTCTCTCCAGGTGAGAGAGGTGGTTGTGGTTGAAGAAGCAGGTTTCCAGGCCTGTGAGCAACTCTCTCCAGGTGAGAGAGTGCGTGGAGGAAGTGAGAAATCCTAGAAGGGGTCCTGTAGCTGCCACAGAGCTCGGAGAATTACGGTCTGGCTTGTTGCTGAAGTCCAAGGTAAGGGAGTTTTAGCAGTCGAAGGACTGTCCTAGTGACAGTGAAGGTGTATACTCCTGGGGTGGGAAAGGCATGTGGGGAATGAGAGTCTATGAGCAGTGGGCATAAGTGGCTCCTGGGAGAGAATCCATTCTCATAAACTCTGTTTCTTCTTGTTGACCTTGCTTAACCTAGGATTCCCCTGCCCAGTGGAGCTTAGTCCCAACTCGGGGGTGACCTACTGCTGAGAGTGATGAGAAACACAGTCTAAGGCTGGGAGAACTATTACATATGACCAAATTTCCCACAGTTTTTCGTTGGTATTTCCACACTTATCCGTCGCAATTTCCACAAAAGAAAAGACTATTTTGCATTGCTATTTTTTCGTCAATATATCCACGAACCAGTTCTTCGTGGAAACAACAAAAAAATATTCCCTCCACGTGTCATCACCATCAAGATAGGTTTACCTTATAAAGCGTCACAATACAGATGAAACTTCGTCGCAACAGGGATGCAAAATCGTGCCAATGTAAAAAAACAGTGGAAAGTTGTGGCACAAAAGCATGAAAATAGCGACGAAAATTGATGAGAGAGACAAAACTTACGACACAAATGCTATATGTGCGACACAAAACCATTGCAAAGTGCGATGAAATGTGGAAAGTTGTGATGCAAAAGCGTAGCAATAGCGACAAAAATTGATGGTAGAGACAAAACTTATGACGCAGATGCTATATGTGCGACGCAAAACCGTTGCAAAGTGTGACGAACTATGGAAAGTTGTGACGGAAAAGAGTGGAAATAGCGACGAAAATTGATGGCAGAGACAAAATGCAGATGCTATATGTGTGACGCAAAACTGTTGCAAAATGCAACAAACATTCGTTGCTATTGCCACGCTTGTTCCAAAAAAAAAAATTCCTTGCGATGCTTCCTTTAAGTTAAAAAAAAAGACTACGTGAGATATGAATATGGTATGGTAATACCATATTACATTGTAATATGGTAATACCATATTACATTTCTTATCCTTTATTTCTCTAGAAATATCTTTATGTGCTTTTGCAAAGGATCGATTTTGATAGTGAACTTTAGCTACCCTTGACATTAAGATAAACCAAAAGTGCACCATGTTCTAGGTTCTACATGTATTTATTTACATGTACAATGAATTATCAATATTAATTAATTATAACATGCAAATGTGGCATGTTAGTTCCTCCATGTTTTAGTAGAGAGTGACTCCACTTTCTCAACAAGATGCAAGAAGTTCTTTTTAAAAACAACTTAGGATAGTGATTTGTCATGAGTGGGATGGTGACCTTGGCATTCAACAAGACAGGAAGTAATTCATTGATGACAAGTGTAGCAGGTGTGCAGGTCCACTAGTGTATGGATATTATATGCTAAGTGGCAGACTTGAACTTCCTCTTCTAGAATAGATGGCTCATATAGCTTAAGATGATTGACATAAATTATATTATGGATATCTATAAAGGAAGGGAAATACTAATGACAACCATTGTCATTCATATATTGAAGAACAATATAGGGAAAATAGCAAATAGGCTTGAGTTTTTTATGATGCTACCCCTTAAAACATTGTTTGTCCATATACAACCAAAGTCAGTCACCAATTTGAAACTAGACAAAGACTTGATGGTGATCCTAGAGGGATTTATAATGAACTAGGGAGGATTCTATACATTTTACCTCGCCTTATAGGAACTTCTATCCATAAGATGTGAATAATAGCAAGATGAAAAGAATGAGCAATGCAAGAAATTATATAGGGCTAATATGAGGGTCTTTGCAATGTAGGCCAATACATTGTTGTTTTGAGGGAATCCTCCATCAAGTAGGCCTATATATCCCATGGTACATGTGAAGACCCCTATGCCTTGAGAATTAGTGTAAGGTAAAACTACAAGGTGTGCCATGTGGATTAGTGTAATGTTAGGCAAGTAGAAGACAAATGAGAAAGAAAGATTGGTAGACAAAAATTGCATGTTAAACACACAATTTTGACATGGGTAAACAAGCGAATTTAATCACTTTATAAGAATGATAGAAACTAAACTATGAAATGTAAATAATGAAATAAAAAGAAATAATCCTAACTATCATGTAAATGATGCAATGGCTAAATTAGGAGAGTAGAGATGAGCAATTTCTAATTACTATATTAATGGAACAATAACTAGAACATGTAAGTAAACCATGAGTGAGTCTA
>JASDQU011174968.1:0-18601 GCA_032191745.1 Picea mariana
GCTCGCCCAAACCACCGAAAGTCTCCTTTTTTGCATCCTTTGAATAAACCAAGTATCAAGAAATTTATTGAAATATGAAAATAGAAAACTAGTTGAGCATGCATGTGACCACTAGTTTAGGAAATCCTCTACAAAGTCAACCGAGAAGACGGTTTGACTTTGGGAGTTAACAGGTAGGTTGTCTCGCATTTGTTAAAAGTATACCTCAATGACCGGTAATCAAACGATGTCTCATTGTGTTCGACCTCAACTCCTTTATTCACATGATGTAGAATTTCACCCTTGGTGGATTGTGTAGAAGACTTGAAGACATCACTATGTGGCTGCAGTTTTCTTGAGTTGTTGCTTCCCTTTTCATTGGACCAGTACCTATATGACTTCAGCAATCATGGGAGATCATATTGTAATCCATGGTATACAGATATCTTCAGATTGGTTTTGAGACTAGTTCTATCGGGCCTTGTTCATGACTATGACAACTATTGGCATGTAACCACATTTGTAATTGCCTATTCATGGCCACAGACACTTGTTGGTAGGTTTTCACATGGATCTGCAGTGTAATTTTATTGGCATCCATGTATGCAAAGCCAGTGAAGAATGTAATGAGCAACTATTTCATCTAGTTGGTTCCCTACCACTCCACTTCTGGGTTGTTTATAATATATTTCGACCATCGCATATACTCCTCAGACCTCACACATTAGGGGGCATCTGTTACAACAAGATTTGCCTCACCCTATGCAATATTGCACAGAGGGCCTTATTCCATTTCCCTATGAAGAATTATCTTCCCTGTTGATAAAATCCAGAGACAAAAATAAATATTTTTCCACATGTATGCATCTTGCACACTACACATCAAGCGTATACATAGGCTTCTCCACTACAACCTATGTACATCGGTATTTGTACAAGAAAATGAGAATTAAATGTTGGTTTTCCATTTCATGATAGGATATCTCTGATCCTTGGCATTACATATACTGGAAACATTCTGACTTGGCCCTTCAGTTCCATTTTAAAGGCTATAAATGGACCAATTCCAAGCTATGGAAAAGGAGAAAGAATTCAACTTTGAGAGTAAAGTTACTCTTGAGAAATAATTTACTTCATGTTGAGTCTACATCGCTTTGTCCTTTAAGTCTGAACACAGTGTTCAACCCCCAAGCTCTTCCCTTATTTATTGAGAACCTCATTGTTTCTCTCTTATGAGCTTGCCTTTGGTGGAGGATTGAAGTGGTGGAGGCCCAGCTGGAAGGAACTTAGTTTCTCAGTTCCGAATTGTGCTGACATGGAAGTCTGTAACATTTTCACTTCTGCTGAGCACATACTAATAGAAATACTCTTTTCCCATCCAATTGATATCTTGAAAATATATTGAATTATTATTCCATGGGCGTATTTGTCATGTTTATTAATGGATTATGATATATAATGTGCTAACCTTTTATATTATCACCATATGCTTTCTTTTCTTGTTTGTTGAGAACTTGTAGCAAGTATATAGATTTGGGTCAAAGTGCTCAATGATGGACTTCATCGAGCATCTGGATGACGTAGGCCTCTTTCTTATCTTGCTAGCATATTGGTTTATATAGCATGTTGTTGGGATAGAGTTGATTTCTGCAGTCATTTCCTTCTGTTGTGGTTTACCCTAGCCATAAAGATATTTTCCTCGTAATAGGTTAGAGACTGTAAACTAGGGGATTTGAGTCTCCTTCTAATTGGAGCTAGAAAATATAGGCATTTGTAGATTCCTTAAGGTTGGAGCCTGTAAATCGGGGGGTTGGAGCTAGAGAATTTAGAGAGTTGTAGATTCCTTCAGGTTGGAACCTTTAAATAGGGGGTTGGTGCCTCCTTCCAGTTGGTGTTAGAGAAGTTTGGAAGTTGGTTCTTTTGTGATTGTAATCTTGAATATATATATATATATATATATATATTAAAAATCGTTTCGTGGTTTTCTCCCATTTGGGTTTCCACGTAAAACTCTTGTGTATTGTGTATCTATGGTTGTATGTTTATGATATCTTGAATGGAACAATATTTTAAATGCATAAGTGATAAATTGTTGATGATGTAATGTTTACAAGGTGTGATTGAATATGGTAAAAATTTCTCAATGTTGTTTCACCCCCCTCTCGGTATTGGTGAATATTCCAACAATTGGAATCAGAGCAGGTCCTTCAGAAAAAGTCTAACCACTGGAAGGTAGATTAGGGAGTGAAATAAGAATGGAACATGAGTGTTTAACATTTAGAACTATGCCTTATATAATATAAGGATGAAAATTTTTTTGCAGGCACATGGATTTGATGTATGGAAAGTAGTAGTAGAAAGATATAAGGCACCTACCACTCCCCCAATAGATAAAGATGGAAAGAAAAATTCTGAAAACAATTTGAAGGCTACGATTGTTATTTTGAGTGGAATGTATATTTTAACCTTGTACAATTATTTACTACAAATAGTTTTTCAGTAAAAGAAAATAAAATATACAATGGAAAATACAAACATTACACAGATATTTTTCCCCTGGAAACCCATGTTGATACTGAGAGGGGGGTGAATCAATATCAAGTACAATTTAAAAAAAAATCAACTTATACTTAAACCATTCAATTATATCCAATGAGCGATGAGAAATAGTATAAGAGTTACATCAATACACCACAATACACCATGCACAATATATGAGAAATAATCAATAGTTATTGGTCAAGGGAAGTAATGACTTCCAAAGGTAGCTACAGATTCCAAATATAAAGGGAGGGATAAACCTCTAATAGGAAGATAAAATCCTCCAATATGAAGAACACTTTATTTTCTTCAAATTGTCCACCTTCATCAACAACACTTTCTTTTCTTCAACCATGTCTCTCACAAAGTGATATTGAATATGAATATGCTTTGTCTTTGAATGATAAGTCGGGTTCTTCGCCTGAAAAATTGCACTTTTACTATCACCATCTATCCTTATAGCTTTCTCTACCAACCCAATACATGAACACAATATTTGTAACCATACTATTTCCTTAACTGCATGAGTGGCTGCCATGTATTCAACTTTTGTAGTTGAAAGTGCCACTACATCCTGTCTTTTTATCATTCAACTGATTGCTCCTCCAAATAGGTTAAACACATACCCACTTGTAGATCTCCTACTATCTAGATCTCCAGCTGAGTATGCATCCACAAAGCCATGTATTTACAACACTATGTCCAATCCTGGTCTTCCTTGGTAGCACAATCCATAGCTAGCAGTGCCACGCAAATAACCGAAAACCCCTTTTACTATTGTCCAATTCTCCTTCCCTTGTTTTGACATATACCTGCTCAAAACTCTCACTACATGTGTAATGTATGGTCTAGTACTGACCATTGCATACATCAAACTTCCAACTGCACTTGCATATGGAACACAAGACATGTCCTCCTTCTCTTCTTATGTCTTGGGACACTGATCCGCAAATAACTTTACACCAACGAGAATAGGGACCTTGACTGATTTACATTCTTGCATATTAAACCTTTGCAATATTGTCGTGTCATATTTTCTATGATTTAACTAGACTTTCCTCTTTTTCCGATCTCTTTTAGTTTCCATGCCCAAAATTAAATTTGAAGCACCGAGATCCTTCATGTCAAATTTAGAGGACAATTTATTTTTCACATCCTAGATCATGTCCTTGTTGTTTCCTATCAGCAACATATCATCCACAGACAAAACCAAATAAATCAAAAGATCACCAATTAATTTAAAATACACATAATGATCCTCTTTTCTTCTTGTGAAGCCAAGTCCTAGCATATAAGTATCAAATTTTTGATACCACATCCTTGGTGATTGTTTTAGACCATACAGATACTTTTTGATCTTGCATACCATCTCCTTCTTTCCCTTCACACCAAAGCCTTCTGGCTACTTCATATAGATTTCTTCTTCCATATCCTTGTTATAAGGAAAAACTCTCTATGGCTAGGGGTAAACCACAACATATGGAAATGACTGCAGAAATCAACTCTATTCTCAAGTAATGATATATAAACAAATATGCTAGCAAGACAAGATAAAAGGCCTACCTCATCTAGATGTTTGATGAAGTCCACCATTGAGCACTTGACCCAAAGCAATATACTTGCAACTAGTCCTCAACAACCAAGCAACATAAGCATATGGTGATAATATATGATGTTAGCACATTCAATATCATAATCCATCAACATTCATAACAAATACACCCATGGAATAATAATTCAAATATTTTTAAGATATCAATTGGACGAGAAAAGAGTATTTCTATTAATATGTAATCAGCAAAAGTGAATAAGTTACACACTTCTGTGTCGACACAGTTCGGAACCAAGAAAATCAGTTCCTTCCACCTGGGCCTCCACCAATAGTAAGCTCCTGTAAGAGAGACAATGGAGTTATCACTCAATAAGGGAAGATCTTGGGGGATGGACAATGTGTTCAGACTTAAAGGATTAAGGGATGCATACTCAATGTGAAGTGAATAATTCCTTCACAGTAACTTTGCTCTCAAAGTTGAATTATTTATCCTCTTTTACATAGCTCAGAATTGGCCCATTTATAGCCTTCAAGTGGAACTGAAGGGACAATTCATAATGTTTCCAGTATATGGAAGGCCAAGAATCATTGATCTCATGATGTGACATGGAAAATCAACACCATTTTTCAATTTTGGGAACATTTCCCAATGTACGCGGGTTATAGTGGTGCAACCTGCATATACTCATGTTGTATAGTAGGCAAGGTGCGTATATGTAGAAAAATTATATTTTTAGCTCTGGGATTTGCAAAAAGGGATGACAAGTCTGCATAGGGAAATGGAAAAAGTCCTTCTGTGCAAGATTGCATGGGGTGAGGAAAATATTTCTATAACAGATGCCCCCTAATGTGTGACATTAGAGGAGTATCTGCGATGGCTGAAATACATTATAAAAACCTAGAAGTGGAGTAATGGGGACCCAACTAGAAGAACTAGTTGGTCATTACAATCTATATTGACTTTGCATAAATGGATACCAATTTGAATTACACTGCAGATCCATGTGAAAATATACCAAACAATTTTCTGTGGCCATGAATAGGAAAATACAAATGGGTTACGTGCCAAAGGTTTTCATAGTCAAGAACAAGGCCTAGTAGTACCAATCTCAAAATCAATCTAAAGATATATGTATACAATGGAGTACAATCTGATCTCCCATGATCACTGAAGTCACACAGGTACTGGTCCAATGAAAAGGTGGAAACAAATGAGGAAAGTTGTGGCTACATACTGATGTCTTCAAGTCTTCTACACAATCCACCAAACGTGAAAGTGTACATTGTGTGAATAAAGGAGTTAAGGTCAAACAAAATGAGACTTTGTTTGATTACCAGTCATTGAGGTATATCGTTAACAAACACGAGCCAACCTTCTAATGATGAAAGTAGGTATCAAGGCACCGAGTACCTTTTTACAAGAGTGAATAAAGTAGTCAGGGTCAAACACTTGATGAATCCATCGATCAGAAGACATTGATGTATTCCCAATACTCTAGGTCTTGTCTCTAGAATAGATGATCTAAAGTCGATGGAAGGAGACCCATTGAAAGGAGAGCATTAAGGAATGTCTCATCAATCAACATGAGGTACAAATAAAGAGCTTGATGATTTGGAGGAAATCGAACTAAGAACATGTTCACGAACCCATGACCCTGTGCATATTTCACGTGTTCCAAGTGAAAGAGGTACACGAAAAAGACCCTTTGAATAACAACCAATGAGGAAAAATATTGAAAAAGGTGAGGAAACCACCAATAATGATAATGGCATCGAAGACACTACATGAATCCCAATGTGTGAATAGATGTCTTACCATCGAACACAAGGGAAACCACCCAATCAACGATCAATCATGAAATGTTGACTGTTGGGTTCAAGGTTACCTACAAATGAGGAAAGTAGGACCAGGGTCTGTAATAGGACTACAACTTCATGTGATTCTGAGACAAATTGAGGGTATGGATGATATGAAAAGTCAAGATTTTTGAGGAATGGTCGACACAGTTTGATAGAATTCTTTGAACAAGAGCATGAGACATATGGAAGACTTTGGCAGCATAGACTCAATGATGACACCATGAGATGCAGGAGGCATCAATCAAACTCTCCATAGGGACTGAAAGTGTAACCAGTCAGGGGAGTAAACTCTTTGTAATGAGCTCAACCTTTTAAGGCCATGCTAAACCCAAAATTATGATGACAAGTGGACTCAATAACTTTGTGCTATGTTCAAAGAAGACACGACTACTGCCAATATAATATAATACTCCCTTCTCACCCATATTTTTTTGGTTTTTCATACTCAAATGAATGCTATGATATAGAGGAGGAAACGAGTGTTGCAAGTAAGCAAAACTAGTTCCCACAGTGGAACATACCTATGCTCAATGCAAGGAGGTGCATTTCGGAGATGGACACTCGGGGGAATGTTCACTCCTGGGCATAGGATGTTAATTTGCAAAGGATATAAATGAGTCTCTTCTTGGTTGAGGATGAAAAACTATTGAGGCAAATTGTTTATAATGCAAAGCGAGAACCAACTATAGGCCCAATACTGCAAGCAAGGGAATGAGATGCAATCACAACTTAATGCTAAAAAATGTCCTTTTTCATAATCTTAGTCTACTTGGTTTGAAAAAGGGATAAACTTGTACAAAATAGACTTCCTTTCAAATCCAATTTACGAGTATGAAAGAGACAAGTTCACTCAACAATCTTTTTAGTTTTTTGAAAATGAGTCGGAAAAGAGCTTAACTAAGACTCATGACCTTTCAAGTCCAATTTAACAAGAGTGAAAGGGAAAAATTCACTCAACAATCCTTTTTCTTTTTAGACAAGTTGAAAAAGAGCTTAACTCAAACGTGCTTGGGAGTTTCTAGGTGGCAAGTCACGGGGGAGGCCAAGGCTCTCGTGTTTTACTTCTGTGAAATTTTAGTATCTTACAAATAACTGACACATGCTTGGGTAAACCCAAAGCTCTCCAAGTTGAGGAGGGTAGAGTGCTAGAAGAGGTTACATTCTCCATGATATATCAGATGATGTCTCTTACTTGAAAGGACATGGGAAGAGGCATTGGATACCCCACAAGACCATCCCAATCAAAGGGAACTTCTACAGGACTTGAAGGGAGAGTACTCGGGGAGAGTAAAACTCTCTCTTGTTTAGAAGGTGCAGTATCAAAAATGATAATGACATGGTTGAATGATGCATCACCCTCCAAATGGAGAGTTGGATTGACTGGATATTGCACTGGTATGACCACTTCTTCAACTCTAGGTTGAATGGGATGTGTGATAACAGGGACATGAGACACATCACCCCCAAAAATGAGGGTGTGGTCAGGAGAGGATTGCATCTGCATGACTGTCGTGTCAATAAATGGAAAAACAGGGTGTGGGGAAACCAAATACGCCTCAAAACTCGAAGGGCCCTCAGGTGAGAACCACGCTTCTGGTATCCCAACAGTAGTAGGACACAAACTAGTAAGATGATTTCCTGCAAAATTCCTGCAAAGGAATTTGGGCTTACATCTGAGACGTCTAGGATTCTTAATCATATGAATGCCCCCAATGTCATTTACAATGGCTGGTGACATGCTCTCAGGGTGAATGGAAGAGGTAAGAGAGTCATATCCTACATGATGTACAGAGGTTGGAGATGTGACATCGATATGACTCGCGGTGACTAGAGTGATTCCCCCAACATGACTAGCAGCAGCTGGTTGCGGGTCTTCAACATGACATGCATAGGTCATCGACCAATCTCCAACGTGACTAGCAGAGGTTGGTGATGGAGCTCCAGTAAGACTAGTAGTGACTGGACTAGTGGTGGTGGGTTCTGGCATTTTGGACCAAGGTTCTAGGAAAGATTGGTTTTGCAACATTGCAGGCCAGGAAGGGTCCTGGTTTACACCTTGTCCTTGTCCGAAAAGGTAATATCCTCCACCTAATTGATCTATAGAGGTTTGTATGAGCATCATCACTGAAGTCTGTGAAGAGATAGAAGTATGATAAGGATTATTCAAGTGAGGTTATATGTTTCCCCCATACGAAGGGGTTCCGTGAAGAGGGTAGCTCAAACCGTAAAACAGATTCCCCCCGTATGAAAGACCCGGGGATATATGTGGACCCTACATGGGAAAAGTATTTGTAGTAACTGGCATGGTGGACGAAGGGTACACAGATGGGGTGTAATAAGTAGAATAACCACCCATTTGATTACTGGCTCTTGAAAAAACATAGCTAGGACTGGATCCGTAAGAGGGGAGGTTCCAACATCCCATAATGAGAGTTGGTTGGGGGGCATGGATCCTATCCAATGAAGATGTAGACAGAGGGGCCATGGTGCCCCCGGATCCAATGATAGGATTCATATAAGTGGGCCAGGGAGAGGATGGGGATGGGGGGTTATGGTCACATGTAGGGGTTGGGGGTGGACCCACACTTGATTGAGAAACTAGATGCATCTGGAGTATTGGTGGGGGTGCCCCCAACGGCTGAGGGGGAACAACAGGATATGACTGTTGGTGAGTGGGGGGAGGGTAGTAAGATGACCCTCCATATAGTTGTGGATAATGAGGGGCACCATAAATCAGTGACGACAAGCTGTAAGGGTTGCGGTGCATCATGGAACTAATCAACCTATTCACAGTGTGGGACATCCCTGGTTTGTCTTGGCCAAATGGTATGGGTATGGGTGCATCAGGTAATATTATGTACAAGTAACCTGATTGAGCATAGATGAGGTCAAATTGTTGTGCCTTGTTGATGTATTCCTCTTCTGACTAAGGAAAAGTGGATACGACATCCTTAGTGATAACAGAGACGAGTTATTTGACAAATCAATCAAGATGTTGTTCTTTGGTGGTTTCTTCTTTTCACAAACAATGGCACTAAAGCCATTCATGGATGTGATCAGTTATATGGATAGCAGTAGTTTTTTTGAACTCTGAGATAATTTCTAAGCCAGTATCATGACAAACTGGTAGTTGGAAAAAAGAAAAAAAGGCCTTGGCCAATGATTCAAAGGTCACGCGGGACCCTGATTTGTCGTCCACATACCATTTGGTTGAGGAACCCGCGAGGGTTCATTGAAACAAACATAAGTGGATGGAATCATCCATGATGCTATTTGAAGAGAATCATAAGTGTAAGGTCATAACATGGTTGGCGGTATCGTCCCCTGGTTTTCCTTCAAACTTTGGAATGTTTGAAGGCAATTTTGTAGGCATATCGGGCCAAGTGGGATCATGCAAAATGGGATCATTCGTGAGTATGGTTAAATCAAGAATGTTAAGGGATTCCCTCTATGACATAGGGATATTTGTTGGAGGATTAGTTCCAGCCATCATGTGAGTAGGTAGTGGACCTGTCCCTTGAGAGAGATTTGGTGGGGTTGTACTTCTCCCTTGAGAAGAGTTTGACCCCCGCCTCCTTGTAAAGAAGAACTAGTAGATGGATGGCCTTGGGAATTGGACCTTAGAAAAGTGGAACCAAGTAAATCTTATCCCAAAATATTATCACTCACGGGGGTGTGAGATGGTTTAGATGGTGAGTTGGAAAGACTAGGGACTCCTCCTAGAATAGGAGGGAGATTCTGCAAGCATCTGAAACGACGGGGATTCTCTGGGTTCCCTATGGTTTCCGACTAGAAAAGTGAATGTGTGCAAATGGTGATAAGAGATAAATAAATGAACAAAATTTTTTGTATAACTTGGACCTTCATAATATAGTGTAACTCACAATTTCATGTAATCAAATGGACATAATACATAAATCAACCATAAATAAACAAGCATGTGGATAGGTGGATTTTGTCCACGTGGGGGAACAATAAAAAAAATGATCATTTCCTAAAAGATGTATCATCCTTCCTCTCAAATAGAAATGGGCCTTCCAATAACACTCATAAGTGGGGTTTGAATCCATCAGAAGAGGAACTAATGAAGGTTTAAATAATCAGTTATAATGAGGGGTAGAGGGTGCATATCTCGAAAGAACTGGCAATATTTCCCAATAGCCACACAAAATATGATCTAGGTGTGATTGCATCCCACAATTGCACCTGAGTAGTTGTCCTAAGTTTTCTCCACTAGGTACCTCAGTCAAAGTGTGACATTTAGATTTTTGGCCTCATAAATGGGTCACGGGATGGATTCCCTTCCAAGAGTTGGGTGACTCAAGGAGGGATGCGCAGAACAACCGAACGTCGACCTTTGACCCTTCATGGGTATCTCACTGTCTTATAGCATAGGAACACTTGACTTAGAGGATTTAAAAGTTCCCTATTTCTCAACTTCTATTGTTTGAAAATGTGAGAACCAGATAACGGGGGGTTAGTTGGATGCCTACCCCAAAGATCCTACCTAGACTAAAAAAATTCTTTTGGCACCTCCTGTGGAGGAAAACTTAGTGAGATTTTAGAAAAAGTTTAGATTGGTGGGATGAGCGATTGGGGGTGTGAACCAATCACTCTTGAATTAATGGGTGTGGATAATTTCCAAAGAAGTAGTGGGACGATTCAGAATTCCTTTGGAGAAAACCTACTTCAACCTCCACTATTCAAAATAGAAATTATGTGTGTGAGGAGTGACTTTGTGTGCAAGCAAGTGGAAAAGTGTGCCAATATTTTAATAATTTAAGTGTGAGATTTCAACATGTGGAATTCCTATGGTCCTTGCAAATCTTCTTTACCTAGCTTACTATGTGTCTTTGGTACAACCTTCTGGAATATTTAAAGCCCTAAAGAACTAGCAATGTGGACATATGGGTCCTTTACAAATCCTTTAAACTCCTTAAATGTTGTTTACACTAAGAAAGCTTTGAAACTATTCTAGATTGCAAGCATGTGGGAATGTATGGGCCCATTACTTTGATATTTAAATTTCCCTAGATTTTGATGTAAACTATGAAAGCAGTTTGAAGAAACTATCCTAAGTTTGCAACATGTGGACATGTATGGGCCCTTACAAAACGTTAAGATGATTTTCAAAAAACTAAGAGGAAAACTAGGGGGGATTTGTCCTCTCCTAAATATTTTTGTTAAGGGATATGAAATGTCCCTTTAACCACCTTTCTGATTCCCAAGATCACACTAGGGTGTGAGGGAAGATAATACATGAGGGTCAAAGTTAACCTCTAGTCCCAATGTAAGTGATTTATGTATGAAAGCAATAACCTCAACTTAAAATTTTACAAGCCAAATAAGCCATCCATGTGGAAACAAAGAAAAAGAGGAGAATATTGGTTCTTTTTACCCCCTAAGTGCCTATGTTATCTAACCTTTCATATCAAAAAGGACTCTAAAGTGTGTGTAGTTTCCTTACAAAGTGCATGAAAAATACAAATATGAAGGCTAGGGGCCCTCAAACATTCATAAAAACCCTTAGAATTTTGAAAAACTAGAGTTATGCGTAGTTAGAATTATGACAGGCATGCAAAGAGCACAAAATGCATATAATGCATACAGTAAAGAGGCTTGTTTCGTGTAGAGTGCGCGTCTATGGGCAGGAAAATCCATGCACTTCCTGTCACACATTGGGGGAGAAATTTCCAAGTGAAATACTCCTTCTCCATCTCTGAATTTTTACTTACGCAGGTTGGTCTAGGCCGATTTTGGTACTTGAAAGACAAAACAATCAAAATGAAGTGCTCTCTAAGCTCAAATAGGGAGGAATTTGATATCGATCCCCAGTATGGTTGCCAATCTGTTGTGTTGTTTTTGCCACTTGGGTGAGAAAAACAACAACACTTGCATGTCTAGATGAGCCTGCTAGACAAGACAGAACGTTGTGAGTGGGTTAAGTAAGCCAAACACATGTAAAAACAAAGAAATAAAACTAAAACAACTAAGAAATAAATGTTATAAAGCATGAGAAACTTAGAACCATGAAAAATCAAACAATGACCAACATAATGCTACCAATGGATCAATAGATTAGTAGGCAAAACACCGTAGAGAAAAATAGGGACTTATGAGTCCCCTCTTCCTCCTTGAGAGGGCTCTTGAGTTCCCTAATGGAGAGATCTTCATACAATGGAAGAAATGGAAAATGGTGAAGAACAGCAATGCATATTCCCTCGAGAGGTGATTGGAATGGCCTATTGCAATGGTGCTTCAAGCCTCCAAAGAGAAAAGAGGATTCTCAACGGTGAATTCTTGCAGCATAACAATACTATGAAGATCTTGGTTTCTTAGTGCACCCATGGCTCTTATTTATAGAATTCATACATGGAAAAATTTAATTTGTTCATAGTGTGAACAAGGGTCCTTTTAGGGCACCCTCTAGTCCTTGAACAACCTCCCATTCAGATTTTGCTCAGATATGAGGGTCAAATCGTGTTGGGGGTTGGTCCATAAGTGGTGGAGGGGCCAACAAGATCCATAAATGCATCATTCATAGAAGTGTGTGGATTTTCTCGTACATAGTCGCGCACTTGGTGTATTTTGTGCATTGAGGGTTATGTTGCCTCGCGCACACTATGCACTGTGCACGCGATTCCTTTCGTTAATCTACGCATTTCAATTTTTGACCCAATTGTATAGTTTTTTCCTTTTGAATGCATTTTAGTTTTCTAGGTGGACTAATTTTTGTTTTCATTGATGTGTTTATTTAACCATTTCCATGCAATTTTGAGGATGATTTTTCAGTGATAACAAAGGGGAACATAAATTTTCAAAACAAGGGTTTTAAGGGGGGAATGCAATCTCATAAATATATAGAAACATAGGCTTGTAGGATATAAGGAGACTACCAGCATAAGGTTGCATCTCTTTGATATCTCTTTCTCCAAGGCTCTCGTTTATACTCCCTTTTGATAGTTGGAGTATTTATGCACGGGATGTAGGAGGTCGGGAACCTATGGAACCAATCAAATCTTCCCAAAATATTGGGAATTATGTTTTTTTTAGCCAATTAAACATGTACGTGGGTTGCTAACTAGAAAGGAGCGTATGTATCAGAGTTTCTTTAAGGAGAGTTTCATACATCTTGAAAAATGAGGTTTTTTAATATGTTTTTAGGGAGGAATAGGGGGATTGTTCTCCTGAAAATAGGGAAAGGGATGTAACTGAGGCCAATGAGTCATCATGAGCATAGAAGGTGTCAAATGAGGCTATAACATATGCCCCCTAATGTGTGATGTCAAAAGAGCAACTGATGGAAGAAATGCATTACAAATAGTCATGAGATTGTGGAGGGTCCATCAGGTAGGAATAGTTGAAGACTAATCTCTGAACCATACATACAAAAGAAACAAGTAAGATACTCTCTTCTCAAGTCAGTCATTCCCATGCTTTAGTGTGATGTAAGAATGGCCGCCAAATCAAGTACACCACGGATACATGAGTAATGAAATCATAATTGATTTCCATGGTCACAAAACCCATACATAGTGGATCCATGTGATAATATAAAGAAGTAGCAATCATGGAAACGAGAAAATACACAGTGGATCCAAGCAAAAATGTAGACCATAGACAAGAATAAATACATATTGGAGCTATGTCTCAAAATCAAATAGAGTACATTTGGAACCAATGGAGTGAAAAAATTATCCTCTACAAGTATCAATGTCAAAGAGGGTGGTACTATCAAAGTCTGGTAGGAGCACAAAGGATGTGATGCTCGTACTTCACTCGAAGTCTTCAAAACAATCCGTTGTGGTATGAGTCTATATTATGTGAATAAATGTGTTGAATTTGATCATAGTGAGACACCATTTGATTACTAGTCATTGATGTATACCATTAACAAACACAAGACAACCCACCATTGATGATAATGGGTGTTAAGGTACCTAGTACAATCTAATAAGTGTGAATAAATGAGATGATGTCAAACACCTAATAGAATCTATTGAGAATGGGAAATTTATGTATTCCCACTATCAATGGTGATTGTTGGCATAGGGGCAGACCCAGGGTTTAACGCTTAACAGTGCACCAACAAAACCCCAACTATTGGCCCTTTCGGCAACACATGTGAAGCAGGTGAAGTCTCACCCGAAGTAGAATCAGGGGGGTTACAGGACGCAGGTGTCTGTAACCAGGCTGAGACACAGATATTTGATACTAACACTACGCAAAGTATTCTGATAAAGCTAAGAAGTGTCATGCATTAGTTTATTTACCTTATGAACATCACAAAACATAATCTAATATAGATCTAGAGTAGTAATAACAAAATATTATGCACCTTTAAACATTTATCACTTAACACTGAATCAGATCTAGCATTCTAACATAAGTAATGCATTTAAGCAACAGATACATATTCATTACACATCTAATCCAAGCACTAAGAAAAACATAATAGAGATAACATTTCACAAAGCAAACCATAAGACACCAGATGTACATGGTTCACCCCAGTGTAGGGCTACATCCACCAACCGCTTCGCCTTCTTTATTATGTGCTCAAATATTACATTCATTCACTCCTGTGCACTAAGCCACATAGTCAAGCTTCGGACTAAACAAGAGATCTGTGCACTGAGCACCAGATCCTCCTTCCAAAACTAGGTCAAGGCACAGGGCCAACTCTCTATCAAGCACAAAGCCTTAACACATAGACATTCCTTTGCACAAAGCCACTTTAACTACTTGCACTTAGCCCTCAAAACTTCTCTAAAAAGATTCTACTTCTACCATACATTCTTCTTTATTTATACTTTTAAAAACCCTTACAATAAGGCCTAATCATGGGTAAACCCCATGGGCCGACATCCCATAAACCCATTACAAAAACCCTAGAAAACCCCTTGTTGGGTCCACATAGCCCGCAAAAATGGGTGAGATCCGCAATCTCAGCTCTGCCTAGGCACTCCTTCTTCGAACAATGTGTCAAAGTCCAAAATTGATCCAAATCTGACCAAGGTTTCCTAAAAACTTGGTCGAGGGCCAACAAGCACACAACACTCACCTGTGACTCATCCTGAGTCACTCAGATCCAGACAATGCTGCTTCTAAGGCCTTGATTTTAACTCGGGCTACCTCGACTTGTTGCTTCACCTGAGCCTCCTGCTCAGCAAGCTCCTAGATTGTCTGATCTATAATAGGCCCTTCCGAGGGATGAGTTTATGCTTACTTGGTCTGAGCGAAAGTTCATTTCATCCTCTGAAGGTCCCAGAATCAAGTCTTTTAGCAAAGGGGTATTTTTCTCTTTTTGGTTAATTCTCAATTTGAAATGGTGAAAATGAGCTATCAGCTTCTATTTATAGACTTTTTGGCCTTTTTTTCGCCACCTTTTTGAACCCTTTTGTCGTTTTTTATGGCCTAAAAATCATTTAATGTGTTTCTTGAATTTCTCATTGGATATTATGATGCACTTCACTTTCGGTTTGGAAAAAGTTTTGGGAGATGGGTCACTTTTAAAGGTCCTTTGGTAAAAGTCATTTTTCCAACCTTTTGCATATAAGTTAGGATTCCACCTCCACTTTCTACATCTCGTTGTATTTTCCGCTTTTCCATAGGATCGATCCCATTGAACTGTGACATGGAACCATCATTGCTTCTTTAGAAGTGTCGTAGTTTAGTGGCAGAGCCTACCTTTACATGGATGCCCTAGTTAGATACTTGTTGCATTTTGGTGTCCATGTCGTCATTAATGACTTTAGGCTTGGGGGTCCTTGTTAGTCCTATATTGATTACGATATTGAGTCTCATACATCTGGTGTCTCATCACTCTTGGCCTCACCCTCGGGACTCCCACAAATGAGCATAATTTGTTGAATTTCAAGTTCGCTGTGAAATCCGAAAGAAACATCCGACGAGACTACATTTATGCTTTTCAATCTTGTCTGGATTAACTGAGAAAAGAAACCTCTTGGAGTCTTCTTTAATCTCTTTTTCATACTCTCTAAACATGAAAAGATTTCTGAGTGATTTTTTTGTCCTTCATGCTCGCCAAACTAAAACTTGAAAGCACGTCTGTCCGATGATAGTTTACCCCTTTTTCAGTTCGGATGGTAAATTTTACAAAAAAAGGTATACTGTAGGAACTTCGGTTCACTAGAAGATTATTCTCAGGTATAATTTTAACCCTTTTTCGGGACCGAGGGACTAAATTTATGAAAAAGGAACCCACACGAAGTCCATAGTTAAGCTCTTTTCAGACTCCCTAAAATTGAAAAGATCGTTGAGTGACCGTGTTCCTTCACACTCATTAAATTGGTACAAGAGAACATCTATTGGCATGAGTTTACCCATTTTTATGGCTCGTGGATTAAGGAGGAAAAAGGTACACCTCAGGATATTTGTCTCGCCGGGAGAGTTCTCCTCAGTAAATTTTATACTTTTTCGGGCTAAGGAGACTAAATCTAGAAAAAGGTTGTGAGTCCATAGTTAATCCCTTTTCAGACTCCTTAAAATTGAAAATATTGTCAAGTGATCTTGTCTGTGTCACACTCGTTCAAATGGTTTTGAATAGACGTCTTTTTGGTGCAATTTTATCCCTTTTTCGAACCAACTAGACTAATTCTAAAAAAGGTACCCCAGTGGATTCTTCTTTTACGTTTTTTCAGACTCTCTAAACGTGAAACAAATACTGAGATTACCTTATCTGGGCTCGTGAAAAATACATTGAAGGGGGTTTCATCATGTCCTACTAATAGCATTTGCATCTCTACATCTTTGGCCTAATGCCGACTCCATGTTGCTCTCAACTAAACCTTTGAAGCATGCCTTATATGCAAGCCTTGTAGCACTTTGCCTCTATGACCTAACACCTTAACCCATGGAGGAATTTTCCCCGAGTGTCCTTTCTCTTACACATGTCTCCTTGATATGAGCATTAGTGTGTTCCTTGCGCTTGGAGCTAGTATTCTTGTGACACTCATTCCTCCTTTGTAACATAGCATTCTTTTATTGTTTTTCAAGATCTTTAAAAATATTGAAAAAGACAAAAAAATAAAAAATACCCCAAAAAGAGGATGGGAAATATATATTCTTTTTTGGTAGCACAATGAGTCACCCTTGGACAAAGCACATCCTTCTGTTTGTTCGTCAAGCTTTGTGATTTAATATGACCTTAGGAATTTGTTCTCATTACATAGAGTTGCGTCCTCCTCCGTTTGGTTATTCTTACAAACACATGGAGATTTTGCATTGCCTCCTGCATCGTGAACTTATGTCAATGTCATGTTGCCTGAGTTTGATCATCTTTCATGCTCTTGTCCAAGGGAATTTTTACCTAGCCTGAGTCGGCCTTTCTGAAGTTTGTCTCTTGACCTCATGTTTGGCCATCCCAAAAGCCCAATCAAGTCCTTGCTCGAAATCAATGAAGTTCTCTTCTTGATCACCAAGATCCTCTTGTCTGTTCCTGATGAGTCATCGAAGACCACTGGGTAGTGAAGTCATACACTCACATTACACTCCTACCCAAGTTTTGAAGATCTTGAAGTTGTTGCTTGAGCTCTGAAGGCCTCATCTCTAGCCATCAAGCGTTATTTTCTTCTTGAAGATGGATATTATACATGTATATCTTTGATTTTGAGATGTAGATCCACTGTGTATTGCTCGCGGATACACTTTATATAGTTATATGACATGGATCTGTAGCGTATTTGATTGGATCCATGATTTATTTCATCCTGAGCATGGGTATGCCTGCCTCGGAGAGACAATTGTTATTTTTTGCAGATGGCACCTCCCGAACTTTGGTCCCAAGCTCACTCGCTCTGCACATTGGTGAAGATTTTGTAATGTATTCTGGCCATCAGATGCTCTTCTGAACTCGCACATTAGGGGGAATATATTATAACCCTAAATTTCTCCATACATGCATACATGGCATTTGTCCCTCTTACTTTCTATTTTTCCAAGCCATCACTAAGTAGCTCTTCTTAAAAACACTATTTTTGAAGATGTATGCATCCTGCAACACTACTTCTCACGTACATATGCTTTTCGCACCACTATAGCCTATGTATGTACATTAGCTGCACCATTGCAGCTTGTGTATACTTGCAAAAGTTGCAAAAATAAAAAAGTTGCAAGGAATTCGTTGAGATAACCGGCTATTGGGTAGTTTCCAAATTGATCCACCCCCTAAAGCCTGTCACCCACCCGAATAACCATCTTTTTGTCATATAAAAGGAAGTTTTTGGGTCTCATTCCTAAGCTAAGCATAAGAAAAATGAAACTCTATCAATTTCACATCCCCTCCTTGCACCAATCATTTGCATCCTTGTTGTGAGAATTACATCAAAATTCCCCATTTTTGCCATTTTTCCTCCATCATAGGCCCATTCCATTTCCCAAGAAGAAGGTTGAGAGGAGAAAGATACAGGGAGGTGCACTTGGATCTCAGTGAATAGGATCCTGGACCAAGTTCATGGAGTAGTCGTTGACCTTGTTGTAAGTAATCATTGCGATATCAATAAAAGAAATACTTTTCCTGTCCCGATATATGATGTGTCAAATGTTTACATTTTGATTAATGTTTTATTCTAACATCTAACCCATGATTTATATATGAAATGTGTGTTTGTAGTTTCCTGTTTATCTTTTTGTGAATGCAGGGTAGCC
>JASDQU011174971.1:0-10918 GCA_032191745.1 Picea mariana
CTCATCCTTTATGAAGTCAACATACCTCAACGATTTAAGGAACCTCCTCTCATACTCATCCATTGTCATTCTTTCAAACTTGAGTTCAAAGAAGTATTTCATCTTCTTGTCATAATAATTCTTTGACAAGTACTGCTGCTGAAAATATCTCTTGAATTGCTTTCAAGAAATTATACTTTCATCAACATGATTAACCTCCTTGAGTTGATCCCACAACATAGATGATTTTCCTTGAATATGATAGGTTAGAAATTTTGGCTTCTACATTTGATGAATAGTTGTGCAATTGGAAATAGTTTCTCATTCCTAACAACCATGCTTCTGCATCTTCATCTTTCTTATGATCAACATAAAAAATAGGAGGCTTAATATTCCTAATATCTCTTTGAAAATAATCTACCTTAGAACTTATTCTCTGTCTTCAAACAGAGGACGCACTTGGGATACTCTCTACACTTGAATGTGCATGCACTCTTTTGGTTGAGTATCCTAGTGAATGATAATAATGATTATGATGTCTACTAATGTAACACACTGAACCCCCTAACCCTCTCTTAGGTTGGTGGGATGTAATATTTTTCTTTCTCAACTTATCTCTTATTTATATCTGAGGTCCATATGTGGATTTTGATCACCGATATCTCTCTAACAACTATGACCATGTCTAATTCCAATATCTGGATCTAAAGTTATGTCCTCCTAAAGTTTTCCTTCCCTTGGGATCTCTCTGCCAAAATCATCTTTAATGCCACATGACATCCATGTGGCTTCTACTACTTGCACCATCTGATGTGGCACTCATGTAGCTTCTACCACCTGGCCAATGGCCCTTCAGACCACYAGCCCYGATCACTTTGGCATGCTTTCATCGTCGTTGGGGTTTCTACTCCCATGGAGCATCAAACACCCCCAACATTKAATGTTTTAACAAYGAACCTTCYAACAAACCATTCCCAGATCCGACGRCTCTTGGGTCTGACCTTCGATGRCTATGATCACATTCATGCCCCAAAATTGCACAATTATTAGCGTCTGTCCCACCAATTTATTTACTTTGGTGAGGCCGTGGGTCCTATGATGAATCTACGATTGAGATCTCTTCTCAGCTTCCCACCGATCAATGACTGTCATTCAACCTTAACATCTCATCGTCATAGACACATGCTCCTATCCTCATTTCTAGACCCATGCTAGACATCCTACAATGAACGATTGGGATCTCGCCACATCTAGATCTAATGGTTTAGGTTACAGTCGAAGTCATAAGGGATCCCAACCCCTTCCGGGACCACTCATGCCCATCAACCATTCCACTGGTGACACATGTCACCACTAGAGACATATTGACTACCATACTGGCATGCCACATCGACATGATGTCATCATCCCTTTTTCTCACTTAAATGGCACCTACGACAATCTATGATGGAGATCAACTCTCTCCTATATGTCGATCAACAGTTCTTGTTTCTTTTCAATACCTTTGTCATTGTCAACACTCTTTGGAACCATCGTCCAAATTTTCCAACCTCTTATACCTTGATGACGATGTGAATGACACCAATGGTCCTATATTACCGAGGTCATTCCCAACATATCAACGATCCTCGTCCCATCTCAAGGTCTTCACCATCGTCGAACTTCACTAAAGTCTTGACACACAATATTTCTCAATGATATTTCCTTTCCCAATGAAGTATTGCGAACTACTTATGCTGCCAAATCAATGACTGTAAATTCTCTCGATTCAACGCAGGGTTTTTCTATTGGTTAATGCTCTGATTTTGGTACTTAGCCAATTCTAGGGGTTCTTTAAGGATTTTACCAAGTCTTCAGTAGTTGGTAAACCGATATGAGACTGTGAAAGACTTCATAACTTCATCAAGAGAAAGATTTTTTCATATCTTGCAAACTTTCCACTTAAATCAGATGACTCCTTTGAGCTTGGGGTATCTCAATCTACACACAAACTTCCCTAACACCAGGGAACTTTCATCATATCGCGTATGATGATTTTTTCCATTTCCTGCAAACTTTCCTCTCAAGCTGCAAGGTTCTCAAGGACACAAACTACCCATACTTGTTAAATTTCATAGTTTAACAAGTTAAACAAGGAAACAACAAGCATATCCCATTTACTCAAATTTTCAATTCATTTATTACTAGCATTCACATTTCCCATTTAAATAAGACAAATACATGTATACATTATACATGCACAAATTAAATAGTCCAATCTAAACACTTATCTGATTAGGGAAATATCCAACACCAACTAACTGAGAGAGGGCACATTTCCTCCCAACCTTAGGCCATACTGTAGAGTTCCTTCCTATAGTATACCACCCCCGTGCCAAGCCATGATACCACAAGGGGAATGATTCAGTTGGTTTCTAAGCTTAGGATTATCTAGGAAGGTTACTCTCATTCCTCCTTTGACAACAACATAAGTTACCCCCTTCCCACTGAGCTCAAGGTCTCTACAGGTTTATCAGGTATTTTATCAACTATATTTCCTCTATAATGAACAATCCCTTGGTGAGCTCCCCTTACTAGTGTCAAATTTTTTCTAGTAAGTACCAAGTTTTAGCCCTCTTTTGATCTAGTTAGGATCCGAGTCTCGTTTGTTTTAGAATGATCATCATAAAATTGTACAAACTTCATATTTTCTTCAAGGAAATCTCTCCACTTTCTTCTTCTCTTCAATCCATGATCATGAACACCTTTTTTCACTGCACTGTTTCTCTCTGAGCCTGCTTCTCACTCATTCCTTCTCAGAGTGTTCTTCTCCTCTGATACCACTCTCCACTGCTAGTGGTCCTCTTCTCTTTTGTGTCTTTTCTTGCCTCTCTCTCTTTTTCCTATTGGTTGTCTTGTGTTGTTTTTCTACCTTTTTCCTCTTATTCCTCCAATCATCCTTGGATTCCCGTGGGTTCCTACAGACACAACCTATATCCTACAGTTCCTATCCCGAAGGGGAAAATTCATGGTGTCCTCTGCTCTAGTTTTCTTAGTTGACCCCTTTCCTTCTTTAAGAGACCAAATTGTCAACAATTATTAACTGCCTCAACCACTAGTTTGGTTCCTCATAACTGTTCACATGGTTCCACACATACCTGGTACACTGGTAGGTGCATGTTTATGCCTTGCAAGCATAAGCTAGATTTTTAAACAAGCTTCCTATTTTCTTCACGAAAACATCTCAGCGCCACATCACCTGTCCACTTCATCAATCCATGCTTCAACAGTTCCCACTTGTGTATCGTGGCCAAAACTTTCAAGGTTGTTCCCTCTTAGTTAGTTGGTTGGTATTTTTATTAATTAGAACACAATTACATGATTCATAATCACATCATATGAAGTCTTAGCATAATTATAGTCTTGGGGAAAACAGGGTGTTACATTCCCCTCCCCCTTAAAAGAAACATCATCCTCGATGTTTAAAACACCATGTATATACAAGTATACAAAAAACAAAAATGGGTATTCCAATATCATGGA
Organism: Picea mariana; assembly: GCA_032191745.1. NCBI lineage: Eukaryota > Viridiplantae > Streptophyta > Pinopsida > Pinales > Pinaceae > Picea > Picea mariana. The sequence continues at coordinate 3,502 of JASDQU011174971.1, forward strand.
ATCTTCCACCTCCCATGTAGTCTCATCTTCTCCAAAGTGATTCCATTTCACTTTGACCTGCACGATGGCTCACTTCTGGAGCATTGTTTCTCTCATGTCCAGGGTGCATTGAGGTTCAGGATGGAACTCTCCCTCTGATTCCACCTATATCACAGTCAAATCAATAACATGATTAGAATCATGGAAATATTTCTTTAATAAATATATATGGAATGCATTATGAGCTCTAATAGTAGGTGGTAAAGAAAGTATAAATGCTACTAGTCCTATTCTCTCCAAGACTTCAAATGTTCCATAGTAGTGGGGTGCCAATTTATCACACATTCCCATTCTCAGGGAACTTCTCTTGGGTTTCACTTGGAGATACACATGATCTCCCACTTTAACTCTTTGTGAGTCCTCTTGTTGTCTGCATAGCTCTTTTGTCTATCTTGGGATACTTTAATATTTTTCCTTATTTTAACCATTGTTTGTTCCATTTCCTTCAACAATTATGGTCCAAGTGTGATTCTATTCATTGGATTGTCCCAACAGATTCGAAATATACACTTCCTGCCATATAGAAACTCAAACATAATCGTCTTCAATGATTCTTGGTAACCATTGGTATAGGCAAACTCTACCAAAGGTAAATAATCTTCCCACTGCTTGGGTTGATGCATGACATGCATCCTCAACATATCTTATAAAACTCTATTCACTCTCTCGATTTGACCATATGTTTGAGGATGGTAGGATGTACTAAACACCAATTGTGTTTCCAAGCCTAAAAACAAGCCTCTCCAGAAACTTGAAGTAAACTTGGCATCTCTTTATGAGATTATGGTCTTGGGAAAACCATGCAATTTGAAAATTTCCTTCATAAAAATGTTAGAAATGTCCATGAATTTGAAAGTGGATTTGATGGGGATGAAGTGAGTTTCCTTCCTCAGCTTATCCACTACAACCATGATTGCATCATCTTTCTTGATTGTCTTCGGTAGATCAGTAATAAAATCCATATAAATAGTCTCCCACTTCCACTCCAGAATTTGCAAAGGTTGCAATATCCCAGCAGGATGTTTGTGCTCCAATGTCACTTGTTGACACTCCAAGAACTTAGTGATGTACTGCTCAATGTACTGCTTCATTCTCGGCCAATAGTACATTTGTCTTACTGTTGTCACCATTTTTCGATAACCAACGTGACCTACATATGGTCTCCTATGAAACTCGTCCAAAATCAAGTGCCTCAAATTTTTTCGAATTAGGCACATACATCCTGTTGTTATACAACAACAAATTATTAGCCCCAAGTTGATATCCTTCATATTTATTTTCCCCGGGTTCTTGTTGTATCCCTTCTTTTATTTGATTGAAGAACTCATCTTCTTGCAAGAGGTTTCCAATCCTCTGCTTGATATCATACTCCCCCATAATTGTTGTTTCTAAGTGTACTGTCTGTACACTTCAGTTGAGTGCATCTTCCACTCTACTTTCCTTTCCCTTAATTTTTTTTATTTCAAAATCAAATTCACTGATCAACGCCATCCATTTGGCCTTTCTAGAATTCAACCTTGGTTGGTCGAATAGATACTTCAGACCACAATGGTTTTTAATTGGGAAAAATCTTCTCCTGAGAAAGTAATGCCTCCACATATTCAATGCATACATGATTGTTGCAAGCTGCAGATAGTAGGTGACATAATTTTTCTCATGCTCATTCAACTTCCGTGATTCATAGCAAATCACTTTCCATTATTGCATAATAAATCCATCGAGTCCTTCTTTGCAAGTGTCAATACAAACCAATAAATCCTTTTCTGGGTCTACAATCTTTAGAAAAGGGGTATTGGTCAGGTGATGCTTCAGTTGCTGAAATTTGACCTCGCACTTTGGTGACCGTACAATTCTCTTCTCCTTTCTCTGTAATGAATTCATGGAATTACMAATCTTGGAGAATCTATTTATGAACCTTTTGTAATATCCAACCAACCCCATGAAGGATCTTACTTATGTTACATTTCTAGGGGCAAGCCAATCCATGATTGCCTTGATCTTTTTGGGATCCACTACCACTCCTTTTGTTGAGCTTACATGGCCTAAATACTGGATTTATTTTTGGAAGAAATCACATTTGTTTAAATTATCATATAGCTGGTTCTCTCTCATCACTTGTAAGACCATTCTGATATGTTCTTCATGTTCTTCTCTTTTCTTGGAATACACCAAAATGTCATCCATAAATACCAAGACAATCTTGTCTAGATACTTGTTGAGCACACTATTTATCAAACAATTGAATGTGGTTGGTTCATTTGTGAGTCTAAATGGCACCACTAAAAACTCATAGTGTCCATACCTTGTTCTAAAGGTTTTCTTGTGGATGTGTTAATCCTTGATTTTGACTTGGTGATATCCTAACCTCAAATCGATTTTTAAGAAAACTACAACTCCTATGAGTTGGTCAAAGAGATCATCTAGCCTAGACAATGGATACTTGTTTTTGATGTTTATATTATTCAACTGCATATAGTCAATGCATATTCTCAAGGTACCATATTTATTCTTTAAAAACAGGGCCAGTGCTCCCCATGGGGACACACTTGGCCTGGCGTAACCTTTTTCCAACATCTCTTTCAATTGTACCTTCATCTCCACTAACTCTGGCGTACTCATTCTATAGGGTACCTTTGAAGATGGTACAAGATTCATTAAAAAATCAAGATCTCTTTTCTTAGGTAGTCCTAACACCTCCTTTGGAAACAAATATTTGAATTCCCATAGCGCATGGTGATATTCAACCTTCATCTCCTTGTTTTATGCTAAGCTAAGTACTTGTATATCGTACAAGGGATACCCTTTTCTGCTGAAATTATTGAGTTGCAATGCTGATATTTGCCTCACTGAGACTAGATTCTGAAAGCCTTGCAAAATTCTTGCATTTCCCTCATTATCCTCACATTCCAAAACCTTCTCATAGTGATTTAGTTTTTTCTTGTGGGAAGCTATCCAATCCATACCAAATAGCACATCATATGATCCTAGGGGTAGGATATTCAAGGTTACCCGAGTCTCAAGTCCATTGATTTCAATTGGACAAGCTTGAATCACCTCAACCACTTTCCTCTTTGTTCTAGTGGTTAACTGAACCAACCATGCTCTTGCATGTTTCTTTCTTTGTAATGAACATGCTTCAACAAATCGAGGTGAAATACAATTGAGGTTGGATCCTGGGTCAATTAAAATAGAGGTAGGTTTCTTGGTAATAATACCTTCCAATTTCACTACAGAGGCTTGGTTGTTTTCTTACCAATTTTCCATAGGTGCATATATTCTTGGCAAACTTCTGGCTACATCATTGACTATAGCTGCTTCCTGTAAATTATACACCTTCCTATTTTCATGCTTCTTATTGGGACAATCCCTCAATAGGTGTGGTTCTCCACAAGCACAACACTGCAAAGTCCCTTTCTTTGGTTCCTCTACTTTTTCTCTTTCCTTCTGTGCTAGCCTATTTCCACTTTGAGATGGAAAATTTTGTTGATGCACACTTCTAATTGGTTGACCCAACTATGTACCTTTCCTAGAATTCTTGTATGGGAATGAATTGAATCCATTCTTCTAAAATCCACTCTTGTCCTTCCTCTTCCAGTCTTTTGAAGGATCTTGCTTATGCTTGGACTAGTCATAACAACACTTGGACTTCCAAATAATGTCCCCTAATGTCTTAAGTTTATCAAACTCAATCTGGTCCTAGTAGGACTATGGTAATCCACTGAGAAAACACTGCACTCTTGATTTCTCATCCTTGAGGTAAGGGACATGCCTCAACAACTCCATAAATATTTTGGCATATGCATCCATTGTAAGTTGTCCCAACTTATGCTCATGTAATTCCTTAAGTTTGTCATCATAATACCTCTCTGATAGGTAATACTTCCTGAAGTATTTCTCAAACTATTTCCAGGTCAATTTTCTTTCCTTCAATCCCTTAATTTCCTCAAGGTCTTCCCACCAAATGGAATCTCCTCCATTCATGTTAAAAATGGTGATCCTCACATTAGTATTTTGATAGTAATGGTGTACTTGAAATTTTTTCTTTAGGACAAACAACCATGCCTCGACTTCTTCTCCCTTCTTGATATCTCCATCAAAGTTAGGAAGCTTAGCCTTCTTGAATTCTTTAGTTAGAGAATTTTAAGAATGCCTTTTCTTCTTTCTATTTAGAACACTTGACTTTGTGTCATTGTTGGACAACTCAGTCGAAGTGGTCTTCCTAATAGATGACTCCGTGGAAACAATTCCACTAGTTCTATGTTTCTTGGAATACCGATGCCTCTTTATGGAAGAACTCCCTCCCACATCAATATGGCTTGGGCCATGCCTTTGGGAATCTAAAGGGGTGTTAAAATTTTCTGACTATTGTAACTCAACATTACTGGGACCTTGTTGTAGGTGGATCCCCCTATAGACAAGTGGATTCCCTCTTGGTCTCTAGACTCCTAAGGCCAAGACAGAAAAGTGCTTAACATGCACACTGACATCCTTTTAGATCTAATCAAGCTAACATACAAAGGAGAAGAAGAAATATATGTACCTTATTAATGATGTTTGTCCCTGCAAAGTCCAGGCTGAGCTTCAATCCTAAGCTCCCCGATAGATCCTGTAGAAAAAAAAAATATACAATGGACTTCCTACTCTACTAAGATTAGCTCAAATATAGATCCATCTACTGCAGACAAACTCATATGGAACAAACATAAGTTTGAAAGAAACAGGCCAAGCATTTATTATTAATGAGAACAAATAAAAGTACTTACAATCCTTTGATGAAGGTGCAACATCTTCTTCCAGTTCTCCTTGTCCAACCCCTTTGCTCAAGTAATCTCCACCATTTTCTATATGTTTCCTATGAGATCATAGGTTTCATACCTCCAATATTTTTCATGTTCATACCACTTATAGGATCATAAGTTTGGTATCAATCTCTAGTCTCCCTCCTTTCACCATGAGGAGGCCTCCTTATATAACCTTGGAGAGACCCAACCACTTGAGAGATCTTTGGGATAAGTTGAGGATTCCTCTCCTTCAGTTGAGGATATTCCCTCAGATCATGCCTTGAATATCTATTTGAATCCAACCACCTTCAGAAATTGAGGGATTCTTCTCTGATTTGTCTCAACAAACCCAAAACTTGCTCAGAAAAGGGTAGCACTCCCCCAAAAGGGTGAATAGATCACTCCCTAACAGTGGGTAGGGGAGAGCTCCTCTCCAAAATCCATTTTTTAGTGGTTCTTTCAATGGAAAAAGGTTTGTACTCCCTCTCAAGTGATTTCTCTTCTTCCAAACTAGCCTTTGAGGTGTCTTAAGTGTCCTTATGATGTCGTTAGAGGCATGACATATGAAAGATGGCAGTATGATGTTTGTGACACTTGCAACACTTGCGGTCAAGATGCGACACTTGCAGACAAGATGCAACACTTACAACACTCGTAATGACGACACTTGCGACACTATTGAAGTGAGTAATTTTGATGTGTAACAGATTGCCCCCCAAAGTATGAAGTTAGAAGACGATGATGACTGAAGTACTTTGTAGACTTTTTCGAGCAAGGGTATGGACGCAGAGAGGCTGGAAAAAGCTCCACACAACCATCAAACAAATATTATGACATGTTTCAAACCCAAGGCATGCATACCTATGCTTGAGTGATAAAGACTTTTTAGGTATGGCCACCATAAAATACACTGCGGAGCCATAATTATATTGAAAAAAGGTATAGCCACTGAAGATACAATGTGGATCTATACTCCTATGACCTGAACTGATCGTAGCCATGAATAATACATAGTGGATCTACGAGATGACAAGACATAGCCACGACCAATACCAAGTGGATCTATGTAATAGTATATGTGTCATAGTTCAAAAGAACTCCTTCACAACCTGGGAAAAGTATATATAAGAGTGAAAACTCAACCCATGGTCTTCTTACAGATCCCGGTGTAGTACAAATCTAACCATGTGAATAGATTTCCTGATGTCGAACATGGCATAAACCACTTGATTACCGGTCAATGATGTAAACTGTTAACAAGTGCGAGGGAGATCACCATTGATGTCAATGATTCCCAAGGTACTCTAGTACATTCAAACGAATGTGAATGGATGAGCTAAAGTCGAACATCCATGGCATCATCTGATTAGGGGTCAATGATGTGAACCCACTGTCAGACATGAGGAGGCTTGCCATTGAGGCATGCAGGTCCCAAGGTACTAACTAGTTTCTAAGTCTAGCTCCTGGATAATGTGCTGAAGTCGATAGGAAGAGACTCGTCGAAGGAGGGCCTTGATGTATCCCCTATTTGTGATGGCTAACTCTCGAAGAAGATACTTCCCTTGAACACTGAGGCACAACAATAGAAACTTGACATGGACCAAAACTTGATGATGTAGTGGATGCTGTGAATTTCGTCAGGTGACCCAAAGGAGTAAAAGAAACTCAGAGGATTGGCTCAGTGCAGAGGTTCAATGGATTAAAATGTGTGCAAATACAAAGTGCCATGTTCAAGGGTGACCATAAGGGTTACTTGTAATGTTCTCAAAAACTCCTTGGCTTGCTTCTTTCAATTTCCCCCCCATCCAGATAGACAAGTACCTCTTTTTGGTTTAACAAGCTCAAGGAGGGTAACACATGCTCGATATGACTCACCTTCGGTAAGTCCCTCTTCCTTTGTTTAGCGAACTGGAAGAAGTAAGGGTTCGGTCCCGTATGGGCCCTTCAATGTATGATCGTTTATTGAGTCCAGAGAAGGTAAACTCGGTGGTTTTTCATATTTAGAGAGTCTGAAAACAACTTAAAGATGACTCCAATGTTGTCCTTTTTCATAATGTTAGTCTCGTGAGGCCGAAAAAGAGATAAATTATCACTCTAAAGACACCCTTTCAAATATTTTAACAAGTGGGAAAGGAAGCATGATCACTCGAAAATATTTTCATGTTTAGAGAGTCTGAAAAGAGCTTAAAGATGAATCCAAGGGGTTCCTTTTTCGTGTAATCATGCAGGTCCGAAAAAGAGATAAAAGTTTACTCGGTTTCATTCTCATGTATTTACGAGCATGAGAAAGAACAAAGACTAAGCTCGGTATTCCCTTAGCTTGAAATCTAGTGGATTAACTCTAGAATGATCGTCAAAGGCTGGAGACATGCCCTCCAAGCTTCAATTCATTCATCGACTTTGAGTTTGTCACCAATTTCTCTACTAGATGGAGAAAAAGGATAAGGGTGGATGAAATGAAGGTTCAAAAGAGGTGACTGTTTCATTTTTTAATGAGCTTGACACAGGAAAAGAACTATGCTTAGGGCTCCGGGTTCAATCCCCAGATTGTTGTTTTAGTTTTTAACGAGCTTGCTACAGAGAAGAAAACTATGCTC
>JASDQU011174971.1:11018-23832 GCA_032191745.1 Picea mariana
ATCATGAAAACAATACACATAAATTTTTACAAAGATTTACTTCTTCTAGGAAATGTTATCATTTGTCAACTCATGAACCCCTACACCACGCCTAAGTATTGTGACACCTCACAATAAAAAATATAGGAAACCAGTCCGTTCTCCCAATAGTCGAAGATTTACATCTTGTTAAGTGTAGAGATAAATTTCACAGATTGGTCTGATGAGACGGTTAAAGGATGGCCCCATCTATAGGATAAGAGATCCTATATATAGATAAGAAGAGGTAGGCAAGAGAGTTTCAAGATAGTCTTAGAGTTAGTTCCCAATGGAAAGTTTATGGAGTTCATTAACCTTATCTTGACCATACATACTTCATGTTAGCTTTGTCTGCAAGTAATGCCGTACATTAGGACAAGTGAAAATTATTATTTATTTTTGTTAGATTACCATCCTCGCTAGGTAGAATGACCCACTGCCATCAAGACTGTTCAGTACTCCGATGGGTTTACCTAGTCATACCACAGACCGATACTCACTACCAACAGACCTGTTCAGTATCCCAACGGGTTAGCCTCTTACACCCTCAGAGACTGGCCCTCCATCTTTTAAGATTTTAGTATAAGATTTCTTTATGCAAGAAGACGAGGGGACAACTCTGAAACCAACTTTTTCTTTCTTTTTTCTCAATTGGAGTGGTATTTATGTTAGAGGATGACTTTTCGTTATATTACTTAGTGATTGTCCCGATGTAAGGGGGTACTTAAGTGGACGTGGCCTATCTAAAGATATGATATAATCAAGCTATTTAGTGTGTAGTGGATGGTACCATTGAGAAAGAACAGAAATATATCTCTAGGATCAACTCACTTTCTTATTTTGTAGTTATTGTGATGTTTCCATGACTAACCGCTAATCAGACCTCCTTGTTACGCTTTAATAAATATACTTTACTTACTTACTCAGGTTTCTTGGGAAAACTGTACGAGATTCCTCTAAGCTTGATGGTTACAGTATCACTTCCTTATATAGTGGTGAAGATTTTCAAGAGCAATTTCTTTTTTAAAATGCCTTATGAACAAGAAGATGAAAATCTTTGCAAAAACATGGCTAACTACAACACGTCATTATTCACTTGATGCTTAGAAGACAAGAAGGTTCAAGTGTAACAATGTTTTTGAAGAAAATCCTTCTTTTATATTTCCTTGGAATTGTCTACCCTTGGTGATATAAAGACCTACAGAGATCTCTAAAACTGTTTGCAAAAACCACACTCTAAAATATAATAAACTAAGGAGATCAACGAGATCAAGTCATAGGAACATGTATCTCATAGTTCTTTTATTAAAAGAAAATGTAAAATGAGGCTGCATTAGACTCTAAGCTAAACTAACAACATGCAACTTTTATTTACTATCCTACCCTACCTAAAAAGAAAGGGAAAATCTTTATTCAAGTGTAAGAACTCTTCGAATGTAACCATGTGCGGAGCAATATAAGAAACATACTCATATCCATATATGAAAAATTTATCGCAGTGATTACCTGGATATGAAGAACCAACCAACCTACTTGTTTGGGCATTAGAAAGTGTTGAAGAATAGAATAGTATTGTGGCCCGATGACATCTTGAAACCAAATTTCAATGTAATCTTGATGTTCATCAACAGTAATTTCTATGATCTCCTTCATCATGCTATGCAGATCCTCTTCTTTTGGATGACTGATTTCCGAAGTACATAAAGGATTTGCTGAGATGGATGTTGAGAACTCCTCAATCTTAGGTCTTAGTGATTTCTCTCCACCAGAGGTAGTCCATAAGTTTTCAGCTTCCTTCACAGTTTGGCAAGGAAAATCATTTTGTAGCTCATAGGACCTTGATTCTTCTAATATTTTCGGAGAGGTAGATAAGTTCTTGACTATTGTCGAGATGTGTTTTTCCTGAAAAGAGGAGATCCCAACTATTGCTAGGATTTGAGAGATTTATTCCAAACTAATGGTCACCTTCAAATTCATCTTGTCTTTTGATAAAACTTGGTTCACACAAAGATGATGTCCACAAAGTTAAGATCTCCTGATGGTGGTAAGAAAACAAAGGTTGTATTGTTTGGTTCTGCAGAAGGCTCCAATGGTCTTACCTCCTATCCCGCTATTACTGATGCTTCAATTTCTTGTTCTATAGTGCTCCTTGTTTTAGTCTCTTTTAGAGACTGCTTCAGCTCTTTGGGTTGAGCTAGCTCCTGTTTTTCGGTATTGGTCTGTGGAGCTTATGAGTGGAACATTCCTTCCCCCAAAGAGATCAGAAGGAACCTTGGTTGAAAGGTTTGATTTTTATTTAATGTATCTACCTTGTGTATCTCTAGGCCTATTCATGAAAGAAAGCAAAAACAAAAGAAAAAGCTACCATTTGGTTTCTAGGTCTATTCATAAAAAAAACAAAAAAAACTGCTATTGGGTTTGGGGGAACTTGCTATAGTAGATGCGCAGGTTCTTACTTCTCGTCTTAAATCTCCCCCACCACCAAGATAATTCTAAGGTATAAGGATGATCTATTTCCTAACTACTTCTTACCTTAAGACAACTCCACGACAATGACGCCAAAAATGATGGGTGTTATATATGCACTAAAAACACAGTAAAAAACCTCAATTAAATTTTCAACCTGGGGTAAGTAAACTTAGAGTTGTAGAAAAATATATGCCAAAGGTAGAAGGGATGGTAGGAGTATAGTCTAACTAATGAAGGTATCTATCTAAGGCTAATCTACTCAAGCAAAACTATCTAATGAGAAAACCCTACTAAGCAACTTGAAACTAGGTAACCTAAGTTATTTTGGGCCAAGGATCGATGTATAGTTCTAAGAAAACAAGTAAAAACCCTACTTGAAGCAAACTAGTTCATAACAATAAGCAAAAGCAACTATCTAAGCATATCAATAAGCAAATGACAAAAGCAAACTATTTTGACTTGCCAACCTATATTCAATGAGTAACTACCCTATGAAAGAAAATAAATAAACAAGCAAGCAAATACACCTAACTAGCCTATGAAAGAAAGTAAACAAGTAAGCAAAGGCAACCAACTAACCTATTAAAGCAAATAGACAACTAAGCAAAACCACTAGCTAACCTATTAAAGAAAATATACAACTAAGAAAAAGACAACTAACTACTCTAAGACAACTTCTACCGCAAATAATCAAATGAAAACTTCTCATTGAACAACTATCTAGTCTAAGAGGCAAGTGGACTATGTTCTTAACTCAAAACTATTTCTAATTCATGAAAGGGAATCTATTTAATTGAAAGCAAGAAGAACTAGCAACTAGTCTTGAACCTATGATAAGCAAACTATTATCTAGTCTATCAAAGCAAAGACTATCTATCCTACAACAACAATTAAAATATCTTTTGAAACTATGAAAGCAAGAATTTATCTCTTCTGATCTACAAAAGCAAGAAACTATCTTTTCTGATCTATGAAAACATGAAACTATTCTTTTAACCTATGAAATAAAGAAAACTATCATTTAACCTATGAAAACAGGAAAACTATCTTTTAACCTATGACAATTCAAATATAATGCTGGTGGTTGTGTGAATGTCTTCGGTGCCGGATAATATCTCGATGGCACTTGAAAACAAAGGACAATTCAAGCGGTATAAGCTCAACACTAATCTCAATAGCAAAGTGAAAGGTATGAATTAAACAATCCAATGAGAATTTAGCCATGACATAAACAATCATCAATTACCCCGCATATTCATTTATTAACCATCAACAATATAACAAGATCATCATTGTACTTCTATACTACGTAAGAAAAACTAGATTCAACCATTAACTAAGAAATATAATTGCAATTTAATTCTAGGAAAGGAAATTACATAAATTGAAACTATGCTACATCTATTCTAACAATTCAAAGTTCAAACTACAATAAGAAAATGCTTAAAAACAGAAATTAAAACATGATATTAAAAAGTAAGCTAACAACTACATTAATCAACAACTAGCTAAGCCAATTCTACATAAAAATGAAATAATCAAGCTATGATTAAAAATTGAAATTGATCCTATCCATCCATCAAATCCTTGTCGAAGAAAGATGAAATAAAAACTCTGTTCTATTCTAATTAAAACTCTGTTTTAAACTTGATTCTAAAATCATAAATAAAGACGTAATCTAATATCTAACTACACATGGGGTTAGTCTAGGGATCTGCAGATCCATTCCTAACTACAAGATTAATGCATGCTAACACAATTCATCATACTAACCTACAAAAGAGAGTCAAAGAAATTAAATTATAACAACAAACTAATTAACATAATAAAAATGCATGTACAGGAAAATAAAGAGAACAACTAAACTATGAAATGCATAAACAAACACAAAGACAGTTACCGGACTGCTGGTGGGCCCCTCAGCAAGTCGTGGTCACTTTCTAAAAGCACACCACGCACTCAGCAAGATGAATTCACCATAAAACTCAAAAACACAGTTCTTGTATAATTTGGCAATGTAAAATGACAAAACAAAGTAAAAACGTATTTCTATCTATTAGACTGATGCTTCTGCTACTTAACTTATGTCTGACCACCTCGGTGGTATTTATAATGTTTACATACCAAGTGGTCGACCACAGGAGGGTCAAACCACTTCTAAATTTGGAAATTTGCATTAAATGATGCCCTAACTGATAAAACAGAGCGAGCCAATAATCGCCCTTTTGAACAACTAAAATTGAGTTTTCAGGAGCTCAGTAGCTAGAGGGGGAAAGGATGAACAAAACCCACATTCTTGATTCGCCCATCAATGACCACCAATACCATAACCACCAAGTCGCCCTCCGTTTTTGTGCAATACGCAGTGCTGGACAGAGTGCCGGATCGGGTACCAGAACAAATGCTGGAAGGAGTGCCGAAAGTAGAAACATGCTGCGTTTTTTCCCTGTAACACCAGAAAAATGTGAATTAGCTCTTGGTAATCATAAAACGTGATGAATTATACCCAATAATGACATTAAACATGAATCACACATACCTGGTGGAGATCATACCATTTTAACATAAAATTCTTCAAAAAGCTTCTTCAAAATATGAAAAACACATATGTACATGCGACAAAAGTGTATAATAACCGTCATAAAAGTGATCAAGTCTCGAGCCCAACAGCTGGAAAAAAAAAGGAAGTTGGTGCATCCAATGAATGTAATTCTTCAAGACACATAAGAAAAAACATTCTGTGGTTTTCTCCCGCTTTGGGTTTCCATGTAAAAACACTGGTGTACTATGTATGTGTATGATTGTTCATTTATTCATTGTTTATTTACTCTGCAAATATTGGATGATATTGATACATTGATATAACACTTGCATTATATGGTTAAAAAGGATCAAATTGCTCTATTATTGATTCACCCCCCTCTCAGTAATCCAACAACTCCAGGGAATTACATCTACAACAAGAAACTCTCAATAGAAAAAAAAATTCTTCTACACTGAAAAAATCACTCTATAGGCCTAATAACCTGTTTCTTCATGAATTTTACAGCTCCCACAAGTTGCCCAAAAAAACCACTATGGATCTCTCCCAATTCTACCACTCTTCTCCCTCTTGCTGTCCCAAAATATGCAAGTAAAACTGCCTTCTTTTCCCATACGAATTTCCTTTCACCCTAATCCAGTTAAATATCAACACATATGTACATGCGGAAAAAGTGTATAATAACCGTCATAAAAGTGATCATATCTCGGGCCCAACAACTGAAAAACAAAGGAAGTTGGTGCTTCCAATGAATGTAATTCTTCAAGACATATAAGAAAAAACATTCTGTGGTTTTCTCCCGCTTTGGGTTTCCACATAAAAACACTGGTGTACTATGCATGTGTATGATTGTTCATTTATTCATTGTTTATTTACTCTGCAAATATTGGATGATAATGATACATTGATATAACACTTGCATTATATGGTTAAAAAGGATCAAATTGCTCTATTATTGATTCACCTCCCCTCTCAGTAATCCAACAACTCCAGGGAATTACATCTACAACATGGAACTCTCAATACAAATTTCCTTTCTCCCTAAAATTAAGATTAATGAACATTCAATTCAAAATAAACACTAAACACATAAACAAAATTAACATAATACCTAGATTCTCAAAGTTAACCTATTAATGTTGTTAATTAAAACAATACCTATATTCTAGTTAATTAAACAAAAGATTAACAAACCTATTAATAAATAAATCCTACTCCTTAAATTACATAATACCTAGATTCCAATTAATTAAAATTAAAAATAAAATTAATAAACGTTAACTAATAATAAATTAAAATTAACATTAAAACCAATAAAACAAAATGAAAACCCTAAAAAACTTAATCATGATTAATAAAGAACTTGACCAATAAAACCTAGCCGACACCTAGATTTCCCTCCACCTCCAATACTTAATACCAACTCTTCTCATCATTTGAACCCAGTCTTATTGTCTTGAAGATGGATCCTAATCTGGATCCGAAATGTCGACAGTCTCTTGACAAAACTGTGGCCATTCCGATCAATCATGAAAACTCAAACCACATAAATCTTATTAATCAAACTCTCACATTCCCCAATGTTGATTGTACTTGGCCGCATGCTCTCAATAACTAAGGGATGTGACTTCTAACACACACCTTCTTACATGTATTTAGTGATTGGGCTCTCATATACTCAAGATAAATTGTACGGTTCACTTAAAAAATAATTTTAGGAATTGTTTAGGATTTAAGACACATGAACAAAAACCCCCTTTAGACCCCTCCTCTCTTGTGGAGGACTCAACCCCCATGAATTTGTCCATGTCCATTTGCAACTGACATCACATTTATTTTATTATTTTTGATATACAATGTTTACATATTACATCGCTTAGCCCATATCTATATATCATATTTACATTATACATCATTAAACTAGGGATAAAAACTAGGATGTTACATTTCCTTTGATTGAAATAATCTTGTTGAGTCTTGCCTTCCTTATTTTTCACCCTTTTAAATAAGAGTTGAAGTTTATTCATTAAACATCTACCAATGTATAGTAGATGAAGGAGCCTTTGCAAGCATTTTATCCTCCTTGACTTAGCAAGATATGCGTTCTCCCAAGCTTGTGTCAACTCCTAGTCAGTTGTAGGATTTTGACATAAGACCTAGTGAATATGTGGGGATTATTCCTCAGTTGCATACCACGTTAAGTGGGAAGACCATTATGGTCAATATGATAGTGGTGAACTTCTCATTAGACTTCAATATGATTCTTGGGCATGATTATGTATATCATATGAATGTTGTGGTGTCTACGCTATTTTGAGTGATTCATTTTCCTCACAATGGAAGAGTTGTCACTATTGATCATCTTGCATTTGATAATCACCATCCTTATTCGAATTTAGACCATGCCAACCAATTTATGTTCCTAGTATTTAGGTGGAATCTACCCCGCCACAGGTGATTTATGTGGCATCATATCCTAAGTGTTCAGTTTCTTCTAGGAAAGATCCTTTATAGTCATGTTTTCCTTCTTAGGAAATGGTCCCAAAAATTGATTAGTAGATTCAATAGGTATCTACTAACATGAGTCAAAAAATCCATCCCCATATGGAATATGATCAACATACATTTCCCACTTGGGTGGTCACTCCATCCAATTCAGATGACTTCCTAGATGATGAGATACCTTCAAATGAGGCGATCATGGAGGTAATGGATTCAGTTGATAGCCCATGGGAGGATATGTATTATTGAGCATATTTTCTTCCCAAATTGGAAACTCTGGAGGTTGACATCAAAAGTCTTAATTCAGGACAAGGGGCATTTTCTGGGTCATCTAGTGAAGTGATAAGTCTTGGCCAGTTTGATTCTTAGATTTCTTCTTCGAAAATTTCCATCAAATTTTCCACTCTAAACCATACTGAAGATGAGTGTCTCATACCTCATTCATATATTGATGGGAACCATCAAGGATATGTGATTTCTCATGAGATTTCTCACCATGACTGTCTTCATGCAGTTCTTAACTGTGACATGGTTCTAGTTTATGAATAGAATCATGAATATTTAGGAATGCGGAAATTCAAATGTATGTGGTGTGGCCCCGACATGGTGTGACACATGATGCCAACAATGACTCGTGAGTTCATCGATGATGACATGAATCCTTGGATTAATCCTAGCAATGGGCTCTACTATGCGTAAACCATCAAGATGCATAGTGCTTGTACATGGTGTATTTTAGTAGGTGTGTGTTGCGAGTGATTTTTTTTTTGTGTGTGGGTTGATTCGGTTCGATGATTATCATGTTTGGTGATTTATTTTTATATGTCAGTATGATCCCCTCGGCTTTCGTCATAAGCACACCCAAGTCAGACTAAGAGGTTATATATGTTGGTTACATATGTTAGCTAACTATGTTGCCATTTGTCTCATTAATTAAGCACTAACATAAGCATGAATGTACCTAAACATGGATTTCTAACCACTTCGTTTGAAACCACAAGTAAGAGTTGGACCATATGTACATATATAATACAGAGCTATTACATCATGATATTTTTTCTACAATATTTCACTTTGTAATGTAACCCTGGGTCTAGTGTTTCTCAATGGTTTTTATAGGACTTGGTGACATTTTGTTCAATCTTTTTAATGGAGACATCCATTGAACTGTAAGGTACATGTTCTAATTGGAATATAGGGATAGGTTTTTCCCTACATCCCATTGTTCCATTATCAACCATCCATTTTTCCATCACAATACTTTAGGTTCGATCCTGTCAGGTTGTGATATTATCCTTTTCATTTGCACGTCATAACTTGTGTGATAGTGCCTACCCTTCATGTGTGCCATAGTTAGCACCAATATTTGTCATCTAGTGCCCAAACTGCATTTATTTAGGCCAATGAACCCTTATTTAGACCCACCATGACTAAACGTTGAGTCGCATTCTTCTCTCTCAATATTTTTTTGGCCATGTCCCAAGGGGGTTCCTATCATTTTTATGTTGCTAAGTGGTCTCATATGCATATCACTACTTAATTCTTGGTCTCTACTGATATGTTATTGTTCACCTCTATCCCACTTACCACCACTACATTCACTCTTGACCTCTTGCATTTGCATTAACTCGCTGCCATTTTACAATTATTACCATTGGAGAAAACTACTGTTATGAGTGGAAATTAATTTCCCGGTACCATTCTTGCATTTGATTTGCATAGGTCAAGTCCACACATTTGGAATGTAGTGACATGCCTTGGATGAACTCATTTTCTCAAAATGAACCTTTTTTCATGCTTGTAAAACCATGAAAAAGACACTATCAAGTACACTTTTAGTTCTTTCCCACACTGGTAAGACGATGGAAAAGACATTATCAAGCATACTTTTATCTCTCTTTCGCACTCATCAAAACATGAAGGAGACACTAAAAAACAAAAGGAAGGGGGCGTTTGTCTTGATCTTTTTTTAGAAAAKTGGKAGTCGTCATTTGTTTTTTCCCTTGAACATGGTACTTGTTTGCATCATTTTCTCATAGTTGGGTTATATCTTGCCTAGGAGTTGTCCCCTGATTATGATTATTATACTCCTCTGGCTAGTTACTCTTTCATTYACTATGGAGAGTGCTTCAATGCCTCATGCATTGTTGCACTATATCGTTGGTGCTCTTGATTCAATGTTTCCAAGTTATCAGTATGTYGTGCTATATGTTCAAGGGAAGTGAAGCCTAAGTGTTCCATTYTGTAGTTTCTTTGAACCTTTCATGTCAGCCATCCCTATGCTAATTGTACTTTTTTTATTCTATCTCTTCACAAGAACTCTCAGTGATTGTTTCACGTTGATTTATGGGGGTACATTAAGTCCCTCCTTTGACAAATCTCTTTCTATAAAATCTAGCACATTATCTAAGAAAGGGATATAGAAACTAGTTAGTACCTTGGAACTTTCAGTTCTCAATGGCATGTCTCCTCACAATCAATAGTGGGTTTACATAACTGACTCATGATTGATCAATTCTATGAGTGTTCTATTCTATCACTCTATTCACATTCGATAGATTGTATTAGGTACCTTGGGGTCCATTTTCATTATTGGTTCCCCCCCTCATATCTGTTAATGTTATACCTAAATGACTGGTAATCGAATGGTTTATACCATGATCAACATCAACTCATATATCCACATGTTGTAGAATTATACCATCGCAATGGTTGGATTGAAGACATTGGACCTAGGGGGCATCACTTATTTTTTCTACCCATCCCAAGTTAATATGGAGTATATAACTACTGTATGAGTACTTTAAAGACCACATGGGCACTATTTTTGGTGCTATAATTCTTCCTGATGCATACCGCAACATAGATCCACATTGTATTTTCTCGTGGATATGATCTCTTTTATGACAATGATCCACCATATGTTTTTTTGTGGCCATGGTCTTGCATATCATTTCATGGATATGCAATGTATTGTGTTAGAGACCATGCTTTCTTCTACATCCTATCATGGGTATTCCTACCTCAGGGATGATCCATATATATGTTTGGTTGATGATTGCTGTAGGTACTCAATGTTTCCTTGTTCTACAAGCTCCTTACTTATGCCACTACTATGTATTATTGTTAATGTATTTTGGCCATTATTTACTCTTTCGACCTCACACATCAGGGGACATCTATTATACCTCTATTTGTCACCATTCTCATCAATGAGCTATTGAAGTTATATTGTCAGAAAATACTTCCCAACACTAAAAAATCCTTGATTTGTGTAAAGTCACACTTTCTCCTCTTGCAAGGCATGACCATTCACTTGCTTCCTTCTTGTGATATGTGAATGATCACTAGTTGTACTTGTGAAACAAGCGACCACTTATTGAATCTTGTAGAATTGAACAATTTTGAGGAGTTCAAATCAAGATAGGCTAGCCATGATGTATCACGGGCTCTGGAACTTGTTCCTAGCCTATTGTTCATCAGGTCCAAGATTTGATCCTATATCTAGAACCTCCTCCACCACTTTATAAAAKAAGGCCAAATAAAGAGGTAACGAGGATAAAATAGACAATTCAAGACAAACTTATGCTGCCAAAATAACCAAGGAGAGACTTTTATAATTCAGATTTCATTATTGAGTAGGCTAAGGAAGGAAGTATCAAAGAGCTTGGATCTAGAGGAGTKCTTCAACAGGTCTCAAGCTATCTTCAACTGATGTAATTATCCATTGATTTATATAKATCTATGGTTTTTCCCTTCCAATTTGATGTGATCTATGTTTGCTTCATATATAGCAATGGTAGATCTATCTTCTCTTAAGCAAGGTAGACTATATTTGATACATAATTCRTCTCTTTATGATTAAAGGATTTTAATAAGGGTTCATTTGTTGTCTTGTGTGTAAGTGATAGGTTGTAGGAGCTAGGAATCAGATCTAGGAGCTACATCACCACAAGAAGCTATATGACAACCATTAGGAAAAGGTATGTTTTTCCCTTTCCTCTTTTATCATAACTAGAGTGTGTGTACTTTAAATATAGAGGAATCCATTAGTGATATATCCACAATCTGTCACTAATATTATGAAAATTAGTGAGAGGTCTCACCTATCTGTAGGGGAGATAACTCTACAATATAATTGGTGACTCCACTAAGGAAGGATATAGCTCTTCTTCCTTAGTTTTATAAGTTCCCTGGTTATTTTTCAGATTTGAAAGTGTCTAGTAGCTTAGTATTGTCTGTTGTCCCTATCTGGGTCTGTGAAACCAAAAAATATCATATATAGGATAAATGTGCTGAGAATTATTTATTTTTTCCATTGTCACTTTTGTTTTCCTAATATACGTGACTAGTCACACCTTGCTAGATGACAAGGCACAATCTCCTAGTAAATGGTTGCTTGTTGTTCACTAGAAACCCACAACTTCCCCTGTAGGGTGGTATTGATGGGTCTAAATTCTCCTGACAATAGAAAGGGGTACTCCCTGGTACACTGTCCCAATTAGACTATACACCATTTGGATTAGGAGATCCATCCATATTCTGGCTTGGCTTCCATTGTTATTGTTTTTAGGGTTTTGACCATTTTGTCGATGAATGCGGATGATGGGTGGATGTGAAAWTCAAATATGTAGATGAAGGCTATGTATRAAATTAAAACTAACCTATTACTAATCTACTTTAATGTATCTTAGCTAGGAGCAAACAAAAGTAACTGGTGAGTTGAAAATGGAACCAAATCCTGCATAAACCCCTACATAGATAGCTTGAATAGAAGAGAAGAATAAAAATAAAGCGCATACATATACATATAACCATATTAGTCTATATTACAACAATGCATACATTAACAACTCAATAAGCTTAAGGAAGTAAATATATTTGAAAAAATACTTAAAATTGTAGAATATCACTGATTGCATAAGAATTAATCCATAAAAAAACTAGCATTCTTACAGTCCATATGAACAAAATTTATCGTTTCTTAAAGTAATTCATTGTTTAGATTTGCTTCACACATATATAATTCCTTCTTCAAAATCTAGGCTTGAGGGATTCTCGTTATTATTAGTCTCAACAATAATACATAAAAACTCTAAAACAAAACTTCAATTTTAGTTGAAAATGTGTTCCCAAAATAGTTCAGAAATAAACAATGTTTGAAGAGTCAAAATCCTCCTTTCAAATGGGATTTTGTTTCTCTTTATACAAATTTTAGTAACTCCTATATGAATCTTCATCTTCTTCTTGAAGAAGTGGTTACAAAATGTTTCAGCTTCTACT
>JASDQU011174972.1:6216-26919 GCA_032191745.1 Picea mariana
TTTTTTTGTTCTTTCAAAATTCCGCTCTGTTGTAATTTATAGTAGCTTAAATGAAATTATGGTTGTTACACTCAAAGCCACGTGGGACGTTGTCATGAATAACTATGCCAGCCAGAGGCGAGATGTAGTCAGGTAAGATCGACGGGATCTGCTTCATGTTCGCCAGATCATCACGGTGCTTTTTTTTTTCTCCATTGCGGTTCAGGATGGCACAGATCGACGTGCAACTGAGGGGGGTGCTTACAATCCTCCCGTCAACGAGGCCTATATTTCTGCAGACATGAATTTCTCAGCCATAAGGTCGATCAAGATTTATTCTATGGATTTCTCTATTGCGATAAGGTCGCTGACATACATGCTTGTAATCAAATAATTCAATTAGGAGAATGGACACTCAAGGTAATCAAATCAGTGGCGAGGTATTAGAAAGCACAACGTGGTAATCACTTCTCTACTAGCTCGAATATATTGGTTTGCAAAAGTGGTCCCGATGCGGCATTCGACAGATTAAATAAGCAATGTTGTAACATATTCCTTCAATAGGTCGAAAATCCTTAATCAATACGAATCCATCCATTATGGCATGGTCTCAACAGTCCAATGGCGATCTTTCCATCAATAACTATGTTTCTAGCCATTCTAGAGTGTCCTTCTAATGGTCAAGATGCCTCTAATGGTCATATAGCTTCAGCGTGATGAAGTTCCATTCTGTGTGGTTATGTTATTCCAGCGAGGTTCAAGTTTTGCAAGCCTTCCCTCTGCGAAGTCTCCTATGGAACTTCCTGTAGTTTTTCTAACTTTGTTTTCTTCTTGTTGATATTTCTTTCCTTCTTGCCTGTGATCTAAGTCACTGGGTTCCTCTTTCTATTCTTATTCTTATCTTCTCTTAGCATAGTAACTTCACACAACTGAGGGTCTTTCAAAGGGTCCAAATGTGATACCTCTTCTCTTACTATTTATGTGGTAGGTGCTCTTCTATCCTACATGGACAGGTTTTTCAACCCTTCCTGCATTCTTTAAAGTTCGACAACTAAGTCTCTGGCCCTCAGTTGCTTCGACTTGTCCTCTTTTTCTTGTACAAGTCACTCTATTTTCTTGGATATGAAGTCCCTTAATTCTTTCTTTTTTTGTTTTGTAGCTTCTTCCTCTGCTTTCCTTTGGATTTGATCTTTCTCAATCTAAGTCTTTCCTAACAAAAGTGCAAAATGGGCGTTGTTCTCAACAAATTTAATGACTTCAAATTCTTCTTCGATCGATGTTCCATGGGAAATCATAAGTACATTAATAACTCATTCACATGTGGTTATCATCTTTCCTTTAAACAATCCTATCCTTCCCAATGAAGGAATCATAGCAGGCTTTCCTAGAATTTCTCAGGTTCTTTCTGGCATGATATTCACTTGTGTTTCCTCATATAGAACACAGTCTATGTCGAAGTATCCTATTCTTGTTTCGATGCACTTCTTCTGTTTTAAGATCTCTAGTAAACTGATGTCTCTGTGATCATTCAATGTTTCTTTCAGTTGTAATAACATAGTCTCTGATTCTTTTTGGTTCTTTAACATATCCTTAGTTTATTGACCTTCTTCATAGTTTTCTTGTCTCAGGTTCATATTTTCAACTTTAGCAATCATTCTAGGGCAATCCAAAACCTCATGACCAACAACTTTACAACAAAGACAAATAGGACTTGCACTAGGGAAAACCTTAGCATTATGCCCTGATATTCTGTAGTTATAACACAATGCCAATCCTCTCTTTCTCTTAAATGATCCCCAACCTTTCCTGTATTGTGCACTGGGATCACAGTGATGGACCTGCAATCTACAAAAAATCGTTCTAGTTTCCTGCACCCACTTGCTAGTCCAAAAATTCCCTCTATGCATAGAAATAACATATCTTTCACCATTTCTATAAAATCTATTCAGATCAAATATGATTTCTTCTAGTTGTGCCCTAGTTTTTAGACTAGGACAAAATCTGTCAAACATACCTAGATTCATACTTTCGAAGAAAAAATTTCCACTTATCTTACCTTTACCAAAGCACAAATCTTAAATATCTTACCTCTTTTCTCCAGATCGGACTTCTTTTTCTTAGCACAAAGCTTCGCAAGTCAAGTAGAATACTATGCACAACAACAAATATACGCATAGAGATTTCTCTTTTCTTCATTTCTAATCCATCACGGTTTTAGGTCCCGGAAACAGAACCATTTGTTGGTATAGGGGCAGACCTAGGGTTCAATGCTTCAACAATGCACCAACAAAACCCTAACTATAAGCCCTTTCAGAAACACCTATGAAGAAGAAGAAGTCTCACCCGAGGTAGAGGCAGAGTGGGTTGCAGGACTCAAGTGTCTACAACCTAACTAGGACACATATCTGTGATTACAACACTTAACAGAGAACTTAGCCAACAATATGCATTAAGTTATGATTCTTGTTCACATCACAGATTAACCCTAATTACAGATCAACGCAATAATAATTAATATCTAACACTTCCAATCACTTAGCACAGAACATCAGAACATATCTAGCATTCACTCATATATAAAGCACCAAACATCAATGGATCTACTGACTATACATCAAGAACAATGCACTAATAAAATAGACACATAAATAACATGAACAACATAGCATCAAGCGCATCGACACATGATATATGTGGTTCACCCCAGTGTGGAGATACGTCCACCAAATCTTCTTCTTCTTTATTAATCTTCAATCTTCTTACATTCCTCTTCTCCTGTGCACAAAGACACATAACCAACTCCACGAGGGACAGGAGATCTACACGCACCTCACCATATCCTTCTTCTCTAGATTAGGTCAAGGCACAAATAAAACTACAACCACTTGCACTTATCTCTACAAGTCTCACATACAATATGCACAAAGAATTCACAACTATTCTCACTTAGCAACCTTCATAGGTTCTTGCACAAAGTCGATCAGAAATACTTCTTACATCACTTAGCTACTTATTTATACAATACAAAAGAGGTCTAAACATGGGCAAACCCATAGGCCGACATCCCATACCTGTTACATAAACCCTAAAACCCAAAAATCCCACAAAAGGGGTGAGATCCCATGATCTCCACTTCGCCTGGGCGCTCCGTCTTCGACCAGCCTGGTGAAGTCCCAAAAATGGTCAAACATGACCAACGTTTCCACCAAACTTGGTCGAGGGCCAACAAGAGGGCTCTGATGCTTCATTTCATTGTCAATAGAGGCAGTCAGAAGAACTTGATTTCACCAGAGGTCATAAAGAGGTTGGACCTACCAATGACACTGCACCTATAGGCCTACACCATTGGCTAGCTTCACCAAGGAAGATATCTTCGTGTCAGCCAACAGTTTTGTCTTCCCTACAACATCAAGCATTTCAAAGATGAGTTATTGTGTGATATTGATCCCCTTGAATTTTTTTATGTTCTTTTAGGACAACCATATTTGTGGAAACGTCAAGTTGTGTATGAGTCTATACCCCACAGTGTTATTATTACTTTGGGTATACAATTGTACAATATACCAGAGGTAGCATCGCCTACCACTATTTCTTCAATCTCTACTAAGAAACGTAGTAAGGTTATTTCACAGACCGGGAAGTTAGTCTTCTTTGTGATCCACTCTCACATTAAGAAGAAGGTCACCACAACATCTGTGGCCTCTACACAGAGCCTTTGTTTGTAGTAGAAGCAAGTGGGCGGGATCATGGAAGAATATAAAGACATCTTATCCTCACCCACCAGGGTATTGACACACTTCCAAGTCAAGCATCCAATTGACCTGACCCCTGGTGCACCTCTACCTAATGGACTAGTTTATCAGTGCTTGCTGATGGAAAATGATGAAATTAGGCGTTGGATTCAAGAGCTTCTTCAAAAGGGGCACATCATACTGTTACACATGAAATTTGCAAACCTAGGTACCTCTCCCTAAGTGTCTTAAGTGTCATATAAGTGTCTCATACATCTTGACACCATGGAATAACCTATGTCACAACCCCTAGTCAATGTAGAGGAGGCATATATTACATGAACGAAAAATACCAAGTGTACATGAATTATTATTAATATTCATGAAAAAGAAATTAATTAAGTGTGAGATTCAAGTGCACATGAATTATTATTAATATTCATAAAAAAAGAAATTAATTAAGTGTGAGAATCCACCTCAAATTTGGTTTCCTATTTTTTAGGGAAGGTGGAGGATCTCATAGGTGGTTGAAATATTTCCTCCTTAAAATCCTTGAGAGATATTTCCTCCCTAAAATCCTTAAAGAGATATTTTCTCCCTAAATATCTTTTAGATCCTTTTTTAGTGGATTTGCTGAGTGATCCTCTCCATGGTGGTTAAGTCTCCAAATCTTATATAATGAGGGATTTCCATGGAGATGGGGAGAGGAAAATTTGAGGTATCAAACCTATGTCCTTGGAAGAAAGGTTTAGGATATCAAACCTATGATTTTGGGAGCTTTGTGCAAGGGATGGACGAAGAGGACTTGGAGAGACTGCTACGACTTCATCTACGGTTTGTAAGTATCTATTTTGAGTTCTCATCAATATATGCTTGGCCTATTCCATTATAATCTATGTATATTCACATATGCTGTCTATTATAGATGTATTTCATTAGACTAATCTTATAAAGTAGAGTAGGAGTTCTTTGTATTCTTGTTGTCCATTGCATTGCAGGTGTCGAATGGTGCCAAAGAGCTCAGGGATCAAGCTCAAATTGGAGTAGCGAGGAAAAACACTGGAATACGTTGCATCAAACTTTCTTCCTTATTCTTCTCTTTCTGATTAGGTAATTATATCCAAAGAGATATTAGTGTCCAATGTTAGCATCTTTTTGTCTTGGTATAGGGGTCTAGAATCCAAGAGGAGATTCACCTGTCCGCGGGGGAATTTTCCTACAACAGAAATTGGCCACTCCGGTGATCAAAATCGATTTGTCTTTCCTTGGATTGTACCTTCCCTTTTACCACCTTTCAAATCAGTTTTACTTTTTTTTCATGATCCGTTACCTTTCTCCCATCTTCACTAGCAATTTCACCAAGTTTTGTGAATTCTGGGTGAGTTTTTATGCATTTGTTTGACTCTGTTTTGAGTTTCTAGGAAGATAAACACTCCTCTGCATGCCATATCAAAGCACCGATCCATAATAATCGCTCCCCTACATTTATTTACAAGTGTTGTAGTGCTCTGTGCCCTTGCATTAGGGAGCGTTGATCTCCTTTTTTGAGGTTTTCTGCCTTTTTCTCATCATATTTTTGCAGCCTGTTTTGTAGAGATCCTTTCTAGGGTTCACACTTTGGTTTGTGAAGTTTTTTGGGTTGATAATTGATACCTATCACTTATTATTGTATTGATTTGGGCTTGAAACTTTTTCATTAATTTGAAATTTCCCTTTCTAACTACTTGTTTTGTCGCGACAATTTGAGTATTTTCTCTTTCTCCCTGTCTTTTCTTGGATTCTTCTCTGCATTTTCTTGTACTCATTGAATGTTTGTCAGTTGTTGAATCCTTGATTGAGTTCTTGTTAGAACAAGTTTTCTACTTGTTTTCTTTCAGTTCTCATTTCTTTGAGTGCATGCTTTGTTTGAAGCCCTTTTTTCTTCGTGTCTTCTTCATCTACATCTGACTCTTTCTTTTAATTGAAAGTAGTGGAGCATAAAAGGATTTGCATTTAATTTATTTATACATTAGAATCAAACAAAGAAGATAATTTCATTCTTTCTTTTCAATAGTGAAACTAGCATGCATTTGAAGTAGCGAAATCGCATGTACAGTCTCTTTGGATCATTTCTTGAGGATCTTCATATTAATGAGTTTTCATAAAATTTTGGGACATTGTGCATTTGGGAATGATAAACGTTTTCTCCTTCTCATAATATATCTTTCATCGAAGTGAAATATTTTCATTCTCATTTCTTTGCATTGTTTAGAGTCAGTCAAAACACCATTTAGTCCATGCCATTTTACTCTTGAGTAACAACAGCCTTAAAAATCAAGAGCTAAACTAAAATTTATCAGACATTTTTTATATTTTCTAGTAAAAAACCTACATTAGATTAGTTGTAGGGATTTGGAATAGGTGTGAAAGATAAATTTCCAAAGCAATAAACAAACATAGAATCTTGATTTAGGGAGAGGTGAAATCCATTTACTAAATTTTTTCCTAGGAAGCCCTTCTAACACAAGGGTCAATCACGAGGTTACATTAGGGCCGACATAGTTACTCACCCTGCTTTGTTGGTATTAGTGTAGAGATTGTGCATATTATTGGGGGTCAATTGAGAAGAAAATCCTGTGTGTACCTTCTCGAGGTGATTTCGGGCTTAGATACCCTGCCCTTGCATGTGGATCGGACTGTCAATTGCTTCCCCAAGAATCATTGTCGTAATTGGTAACCTTAGTAGCCTATATCTTTAGGGTATTTACACGAGGTGACTATGGAGGGGCAAGTCTTCACAGTACCTAGAATAGATGTTGGCCAAACTCACTTGGGCTCCTTGGATGGTATACCCACGATTATGTGTGGGAGCTTACACCAGGGTGTGATTCCGTTAAGCAAGTCGTCAATGTAACTTTTCCACCTGCTCTATCTCAGCCCCTTCTTATATTGTTCTCATGACGTTGGATTTCGTCACCAACTAGTGTGTTCATTGTGAGAAGGTTTTTTTTATTTGCTTGCTTCCTATATTTTTAGCGTGTGTTGTTTATTTTCCCTAGCAGACTTTAGGTTGGATCTTTGTTTAATGGCGTTAGTTCCAAAAACTACCAATGGAGCAACCCCTACTCCGGGGGAACCTTTTGTTTTTTCTTCTTACGGAAATGTTGGTCCTCCTTACATATCTACTTTGAGCCTTCCAGGTCTCACAATTGGGTTACTGGTATGGTTGTTTTCCACTCCGGTAATATCGAATGCAACAAGTGCTTCATATGTAAGCACCCCACCCACACATCAACCTCATGTCGACCTTTCTCCTTCTTCACTCATCAGGTCTCCTTCCCTTTATCCTTCTTGGCCTAGTGAAATATCTAAAGCGAGTAGCCAGTTTGATAAGAAGAAGAAGAAACAAAAAGAGAAGAAGAAGAATAACTAGAAAGGGACCAAGCCTCCATATACATTAGATGTTGGATCCAAGCAACCAACTATTTTTAATCCTGCTGGGAGTGTTGATGAGGTCGATAAGACTACAACAAATAATCTGAAACCCAAATTCCCTTGTAGTCTTTGTAAGGGTGACCACTTGCTGATGGATTTCCCTGGTCTTCCCAAGGTCTTATAAATGTGGTCTTCCACATCATCAGACCCTGCTGGACATGATGATGACGCCCTGTCAAATAGAGACATTAAGGTTTGTAAGAAGAATACAACTGCCAAGTTTCCTTGCATGTTATGCGAAGGTGATCATTACTCTCACCTTTGTCCTTGTATGGATGAGGATTCTTCTCTTTTGAAAAATCTTCAACTTGCAACTGGTTATCGTAATATTTCTCCCAACCCATCGTTAGTTGATGGATTGGTCAATCTAGTTCCATCTTCGGTCAGTCTGGTTGATCAGCTGGTCAATCCGGTTCCATCCTCGGTCATTCTGGTTGATCAGGTGGTCAATCTGGTTTCATCCTTAGTTGAACCACTAACCAAAGTAGTTGATCCAATTCCATCATTAGTCATCCCCACTATTCATCTAAAGAGTGAACCCAAAGTAGTTGATTCAGATCTGCCATCAGTCAGCCCCACTCTTCATCTAAAGAGTGAACCCAAAGTGGTTGCTCCGGTTTCATATTCGATCGATCCCACTCCTCCTCTAAAGAGTGCCAAAGTGGTCGCTCTAGTTACACCATCCGTCGACCCCATTCTCCCCTTAGATAATAAAACCCAAGTGGTTGATCTGATCTTGTCATCGATCGATCCTACTCTCCCTATAGAGAGTAAAATCGATATTGCCCATGTTTTTTTCATTGATACAAGATCTACTGTGCTGGGGGGAATTACTCCTTCTCCCACGAAACCCCCTCCAAGTAATGAGGCCATCCTTTTTGATTGGGGTGTGCTAAATGGACCTCATCTTCCCTCTCACATTCCTTTCAATATTACAATACAGGTTTGTTGTCGGGACGTTCCTTAGACACTGATAGATGAAGGTGTGTCCGTTAGTATTTTATCCTCTATTGTTTGGAAAGATTTCGGTTATCCTCATATTGTACCAGTTACGTAGAATCTATTAGATTTTAATTGAATAACCAGTCACCCTTTAGGATTCCTTTCTCAGTTTTCCATAACTTTAGGAGGGAAAACTGTCTTTATTGATGTTATGGTAGTCCAGGACCCCTTGGATTTCGATTTACTCCTTGGGCGAGATTATGTCTATGCCATGAAAGATATTGTGTCCACTTGTTTTCATGTGATATATTTCTCTCACGATGGAATAATTGTGGTTATTGATCAAATTTCATTCGTTGGTCTTGACTTAATTACCAACCCAATGACCTCCCTAAATGGTTCTTATATACAGAAGGTATCACCCCCGCTACATGTCAATTATGTGGTGTTATCTCCCATGCCTTCAATTGTTTATGAATATGAGCCTCTCACTATAAGCTCAACATCTTATGACTTAGATCTAGTAGTTGACATGGTGATATTTTTGATAGGGCTAGTAGAGAATGATCTCCTTACCTCTGTCGAGGTCATCGACATGTATTCCTTCCAAAGTGTTTTTCTTCCATATAACGAAGATCTCCTGGAATCCATGGCTGACGTTTTTCCCTTGACATGTATTACTTCTAGATCATTTTCCTCTTGGAAGCCATGATCAAGGAGAAGCTACAAGTATAGTTTCGCTTCTCTGGGGCAAGCTCATTAAAAAATGAAATAGAGGTCACATGCATAGTTTCGCTTTTTTGTGGAAAGCTCATGAAAAAATGAAACAGAGGTCATGAGAATAATTTTTCTTCTCTATGGAAAGATCATTAAAAAATGAAATAGAGGTCTCAAGCATAGTTTTCCTCTCTATGAAAACCTCATTAAAAAATGAAACAAAAATCTGGGGATTGAACTCGGAGCCTTGAGCATAGTTCTTTTCTTGTGTCAAGCTCGTTAAAAAATGAAGCAATCACCTCTCCTAACAATTTGATTCTTTCGCTAGATCTCATAGATATCAAGTCGAGTCTTTGGCTAGATCTCGTAGATGTCGAGTCGAGTCTTTAGCTAGATCTCGTAGATGTCGAGTCGAGTCTTTCATTAGGTCTCGTATTTGAACCTTAATTTCATCCACCCTTATCCTTTTTCTCCATCTAGTACAGAAATTGGTGACAACGTAAAAGTATATGAATGAAATGAAGCTTGGGGGGCATGTCTCCAGCCTTTGATTATCATTTTGGAGTTAAGCCGCTAGATTTTTAAGCTGGGGGTAGAGTACCAACCATCCATGGGTATCCCTACCTTTGGAAATTACGTTGGGAATTCACAAGCATAAGTTTAATTTTGTTTCAATATTGTGTAAAAATGAAACCAATACCAAGCTTAGTATTTTTTTTTCTCACGCTCAAAAAAACATGAGAATGTAACCGAGTAGACTTTTATCACTTTTTCAGACTTGTAAAGGTTATACAAAAAAGGAACCCCCTGGAGTCTCCTTTAAGATCTTTTCAGACTCTCTAAACATGAAAATATTGTTGAGTGATCTTGCTTCCTTTCACACTCGTTAAAAGGTTTGAAAGGGTGTCTTTCGAGTGGTAGATTATCTCTTTTTCGGCCTCGTGATACTAAAATTATGAAAAAGGAAAACCCTGGAGTCACCTTTAAGTTCTTTTCAGACTCTCTAAACATGAAAAACTACCAAGTTTTCCTTCTCTAGACTCGCTAAAATCACACATTGAAGGGCCCATATGAGACCGAACCCTTACTTCTTACAGTTTGTTAAACAAAGGAAGAGGAACTTACCAAAGGTGAGTTATATTGAGCATGTGTTACCCTCCTCGAGCTCGTTAAATTAAAAAGAGGTACTCATCTATCTGGGTGGGGGGGAATTGAAGGAAGTTGGGTCAAGGTTTTTGATAATCTTTTATGGAAACTTTTGTCTCCCTTGAACATGGCACCTGTTTGGGTCTCGTCTTACAGTTGGGTAATCTGCTTGTCTCTGATTCATACCAATTCCATGTGTTAACATACTTTTTCATCCAGTCAAAGAGTGCTCTTATTGTCATCACATTACATTTTGGTACTCATCGAGTCAATGCTGCCAAGTCAATTGTCGTGCCTCATCATGTTCAAGGGAAGTTTCACTTTCAACCATCGATCTGCAGTATTACCAGTTTCCATTTCCTATGTCATTCCATACTCATTTGATTCACCATCTTACATCACTTTCTTATGTCAGTTTCATGTTGTTGATGGGGGATACATCAAGGCCCTCCTTCGACAAGTCTCTTTCTATCAACTTCAACACATCATCCAGGAATTAGACTTAGAAACCAGTTAGTACCTTGGGACCTGCATGCCTCAATGGTAGTCCCCCTCACCTTCGACTGTAGGTTTTCATCATTGACCTCTGATCAAATGATTCCACGAATGTTTGACTTCATCTCATTTATTCACATTCGCTAGAATGTACTAGGGTACCTTGGGAGTCATTGACATCATTGGTGGTTTTCCTCTCACTTGTTAACAATTTACTTCAATGATCGGTAATCAAGTGGTTTCTACCATGTTGGACATCAAAACATCTATTCACATGGATAGATTTGTACTACATCAGGATTGAGACAAAGACCCTGGGTTGAGCATTCACCCTGTTAAACTTATTTGCCCAGGTTGCAAAGGAGATCATTTGAGCATGTTTATGTATAGACTGTCACATAGATCCACATTGTATTGGTCCATGGATATGTTTTATCATCTCATAGCTCCACTATGTATTTTTCGTGGCTACGATCAGTTAATGTCATGGAGATATGGATCCACATTGTATCTTTGATGGTCATATCTTTAGTCAATATTTTTCATGGATCCGCAGTGTATTGGTCGGCGGCCATGCTTTGAGTCATCTCGTATTCCGAGCATAGGTATGTTTGCCTCATAAATGCAACAATTTTTTAATATTGTTTGATGGTTGTTTGTAGCTTCTTCCAGGTTCTCCAACTCCACACCCTTGCATTAAATATTTTTAAAGTGTTTCAGCCATCATTCTCTCTTATGACCTCACACTTTAGGGGGAATTCTATTAAACATAAAATTTGCACACCTAGGTACCTCTCCCTAAGTGTCGTAAGTGTCATATAAGTGTCTCATACACCATGAAACCATGGAATAACCTATGTTACAAACAGTAGTCAATGTGGAGGAGGGATATATTACATGAAGGCCAAAATACAAAGTGCACATGAATTATTATTAATATTCATGAAAAAGAAATTAATTAAGTGTGAGAATCAAGTGTACATGAATTATTATTAATATTCATGAAAAATAAATTAATTAAGTGTGAGAATCCACCTCACATTTGGTTTCTTATCTTTTAGGGAAGGTGGGGGACCTCATGGATGGTTGAAATATTTTCTCCTTAAAATCCTTGAGAGATATTTTCTCCCTAAAATCCTTAAAGAGATATTTTCTCCATAAATATCTTTCAGATCCCTTTTTAGTGGATCTGATGAGTGATCCTCTCCATGGTGGTTAAGCCTCCAAATCCTATATAATGAGGTCTTTCCATGGAGATGGGGAGAGGAAAATTTGAGATATCAAACCTATGGTCCTGGGAGAAAGCTTTAGGATATCAAACCTATGATTTTGGGATATTTTTGCAATGGATGGACAAGGAGGACTTGGAGAGCCTGTTGCAACTTCATATACAATTTGTAAGTATCTCTTTCGAGTTCTCATTAATATATGCTTGACCTATTTCCTTCTAATCTGTGTATCTTCACATATGTTGTCTATTATAGATGGATTTGATTAGACTAATCTTATAAATTAGAGTAGGAGTTCTTTTTATTCTTGTTTTCCATTGAATTGTAGGTGTCAAATGGTGCCAAGGATCTCGAGGATCAAGATCAAATTGGAGAAGCAAGGAAAAACACCAAAATAAGGTTGTTGTTGGGAAAAACACCCTATGGACTAGCAAATAGAGTTCACACTTTGCGTGTAGATTTGACTGAATAGAAATTACTTTCTACCTACATCCCTAGATTTAAATCCCCTTTTCTCAGTAAATGCATGGAAAGATCCACCTACCTTATTACCAACATTTGATGTCGATCCTCTGTTGTGCTTGATTACTTGTTCACAATGCTCCTTCCAAAGATGACCTGCACTCAAGACAAACAACAACTATGCATGCATGCTACTTCTATACTCATGGGTTAGAAATAAAACATAAACTAATCAAATCATAGAAAGTTCATGAATTGGGATGGGAAAAGCATTCTCTTTATTATTTAAAGTGAGTCAACTTACATAAGTTGAGACCGACCACCGTTCCTAGAACCTGATCCTGGGCTCCTCTTCTTCTATCCTTCAACTGCTTTTCTTTAAATCTCCTTTGGCATGAGGAAAGGCTAAAGGGTTGGGACAATAGAATACGTAAATGGGCAGAGTTTCTTTGCTATATATTTTCCTCCTCCAAATGGTACCCCTACCCCTTCTTTTATAGGCTAGAAGGAGCTAGGTTTTTGGACGAACCCTCGGCCATGCATGGCCAGGAGTTTCAGTTAACTCACCCATAGCTTTTTGTCCCATCGACAACTTTCCTTTTTTCATGATTCTGAAGGTCCATGTGGGCTGTAGTGGGCCTGCTAGCATGGACACTATAGATCCACACGGGTTGTAGTGGGCCAGCTAGCGTGGACTTTTAAAAATGGAGTTTTTAGAAGAGTTTTTCAGTATTTTTTGGCAAAGAAGGGATATGAGTTGGCCCGATGCCAAGTAAGCATGTGTGGTGCAATTTAGGGTTATAACATATGCCCCCTAATGTGTGAGGTCATAAGAGCATATGATGGCTGAAATACATTACCAATCTTTACTGGTGTGCCGAACGATTGAGCCCAAGGATCAGGAGCCAAGAGGTGTCGTCTGCAAAATAACAAATGTCTCACCGAGGCAGGCATACCCATGCTTGGGATAAAATAGAACCATGGCTACCAATCAAATACACTATATATCCATGTCAAATAACTATAAAGAGTAGCCGCAAATGATACACAACGGAGCTACATCTAGAAATCATAAATATATACATATAGAGTATCCATCTTCCAGAAACTGATTCGGCCTGATGGCTGGACTTCAGAGCTCGAGAAACAACTTCAAAATCTTCCAAAACTTGGGTAGGAGTGTAATATGAGTGTATGACTGCACTACCCAGAGGTCTTTGACGGCTCGTCGGTCATGGACTTGATAATATTGATGATCAGATTGAAGGCTTCAGTGATTTCGAACAAGGCCTTGATTGGACGTTCAAGATGGCCGAGTATGCAGACAAGAAACATATTGCAGAGGGGCCGACTCAGGCTTAGTGACAAACCTACCTTGGACAATATCACGACAAGTGATGAGACTCAGGAAGCATATATGTTAATCATAAGTCTACAAAGCAGGAGGCAATGCAAACTCTCCATATGTTTGGAAGAATAACCAAATGGTGGAGGACACAAGTCTATATAGCGAAAAAAGCTTCCTCAGGTCATACTACATCCCATAGTATGATGAACAAATTGACAGATGTTCTTTATCCAAGGGTGACTCATTATGCTGCCAATAAAGAAAATACCTTTCCCTTCCTCTTTTGGGGGTATATTTGATTTTTTTGTTCTTTTCGATTATTTTGGAAAAAGAATAAAGGAATATTACGTTACAATGGAGGAACGAGTATTGAAAACACATAAGCTCAAGGCACAAAGACAAGACTAATGCTCTAGTGAAATGATACTCGAGAAAAATCCTCCGGCGGCCAAAGGTGTTAAAATGCAGAAGCAAATTGTCACAAGGCTGGTGGATAAGGTATGCAAATGCGGTTGTTAAAACAAACAATGGTAACGTACTTCGATGTAAGTTTAACGAGCCCAGAGAAGGTAAGATCGGTGGTTTTTTATATTTATAGAGTCTAAAAAAACATAAAAGGAGACTCCGTTGGGGTACCTTTTTTGACAATAGTCTAGTCGGTTCGAAAAAGGGTTAAACTAGCACCGATTAGACGTCAATTCAAAACCATTTTAACGAGTGTGACAAGGACAAGATCACTTGGCCATTTTTTCACTTTTAAGGAGTCTTAAAAAAGCTTAACTATGGACTCTGTCATGAATATTCTTCTGGACCAATTTAACGAGTGTGAAAGAATAAGGTCACTCAACGATATTTTCAATTTTAGGGAGTCTGAAAATAGCTTAACTATGGACTCCGTGGGGGTTTCTTTTTCGTAAGTTTAGTCCCTCAGGACCGAAAAGGGGATAAAATTATACCTGAGAGTACTCTTCTAAAGAACAGAAATTCGATAGAGTATACATGTGTTCGTACAGTTGACCGTCCGGACTGAAAAAGGGGTAAACTACCGCTGGACAGACATGACTTCAAATTTGAATTTAACGAGCGTGAAAGGCCACAAGATCGCTCAGAAATATTTTCATGTTTAGAGGATCTGAAAAGGGATTAAAAGGAGACTCGTTTAAGGAGTGTTCTTCTGGACCAATTGAACGAGTGTGAAGAAACAAGGTCACTCGACAATATTTTCATCTTTAAGGAGTCTGAAAAGGGCTTAAAGAAGACTCCATAATGGTTACTTTTCTCAGTTAATCAGGACGATATCGAAAAGCAAGCATAAATGCAGTCTCGCCAGATGTTGCTTTTGGATCTCAAAGCGAGCTTGAAAAACAACAAAGTTAGCTCATGATAGACTCTTTGTGGGTCAATGCCTGGCATCTCCTCAGGGGAGCTGTATGCTCCGAGGAAAAAATTGTCTATGATGCCAGGGGTTCTGGAGATATTGATAGGTGACGTTTCAAAAATGGTTGCCATATTACCCTCATCATAGATCTTGTCTGTAGCTAAGGGATTAGTATGACAAGACCTATCTCCAATCATAGTCACAGTGAATTCTCCTGCTTCAATTTGGCTTAACTCTGGGAGGAAATATGATCTGTGATGAAGATATTCCCAAGGTTTGTCTGGACTAATCATTGCTTCGATTACTGCTTCGTCAGAGGGCAAGAAAAAGTCTAACGAATCGATGTTGGCAAGAGAACCCTGAGCACAAATAGGCTCTAGAAGTGGATCTAACTCTTGTGCAAGAGTTGGATCAGTGTTAGCTGAATCTTGCTAGACTAAAGAGTATGCTACCTCAGCGGCAGAAAAGGGCATGGACATGCCTATGTGCCCTGTCTCATCCATCGTGGTCGATGGGGAAGGATGAATCCATGGATCCTTGAAGTAAGTCATGCAGAACAACGAAACTTGAAAAATCTCAACTTTATGGTGATTAGATATAAATTTGATATCGTCGTGAGGAGGTGGGTAATCGAAGGTACCCATCAAGGATGGGCACAAACCAACTCCTACGTTAACGACACCTGGTTGAGGATTATCAATCATCGGGACCGTGGATGCCCCCAAAGCTGGCTTAGGTCTGGAGAAAGACAATTGATTGATGGTCACTATCCGACTCTCATGTGGAAGCAACAAGACTTGGAAAACTGTAGCAACCACAGCTTGCATAGCATAAGTCCAACTCCATCCTAACAAGAGGTTATAGTCGAGGGGAGCATCGACTACCTCTGCTTCGACACACATGGTTTTCCCTCCTAACTGCATAGGGAAAGAAGGAACGATGCCATGTGGTCGGAATGAATGACCGTCGAAAGCAGTGAGGAGAGTAGGTGATGGAGACAAAAAGGGTTGGCCAATGGCTTTCCAGCATGCTAATGACATAATGCATGTCAAGGCACCCTCGTCGACCACCGTGCGGAAGATATTCTGAGTAAAATTTTTCATGGGATGAGCCACTACTATCTGAAACGCTACATGGTAAGACAAATGAGGTGTTAAGTCAGTTGTATCTAACATGATGGTTTTCGGATTACAAGTCTCAGTAGATCCCAAAGCAGTTAACAAGGCTTTCCTCTGAGCAGGGAAGCTTTGGAGGACCTCCAAAGCAGACATCGCACAAGGAGTTTGTGATAAATCCTCCACCACAGAGTAATTCTAGGCGGCCCTTGCGTTTGGGTTGTGAGAATCTTTTTTAAATGCACCCTTTGGAATGAGTGTCATTATTTCTCCCAACGTCTTCTCAATCTGTAGAGGAAGAGATGGGAGATCAGCTTCTTTACCCTTCTCAAAAGCGCTTGGTTTACTATAATCGTGTGCTCTAGTTGATATGAAAGCATCACTCCTAACCATATATACGTTCATGGATGAGGGATTGTTTGGAGGCGGGCAGGTTTCTTGGTTTCCCCCTTCTGTGCTTGTAGAGGCTTGAGTTAGATTTTCCCATGTTGAAAGGGATTAGTCAACATTGCTTGTTGTTGTTGTGTGACAAATTTTTGGGCCTCTGCAAGTTGAGGACAAAGATAGGTCGGGTGGTCTTCCGCGCACAAGTTGCATGGATACCTCGCCTTCCATTTTTCCGTGTTGTCCCCGCCAACATTATCAGTGGGTTTTTTATCCCCCTTACCCTTCTTTCGTTGTTTTTTCTTCCCTTCAGGCTATTGGGTGGCCTTTGGGTTAGTCGACTGCACGGTGTGTAATTTCGACATTTGGGTAGGGGGAGAAGCCAAAGCAATAGTTTGGTTGGTCACTGTGTGTTGTATGGATAACTGTTGCAATTGTTTTGTCAATTGCTCAGTGGGCTTGGTTTGTGTTGAACCAACAATACCATGGGCATGTGGTCCAGCTCTCTGTCTAGTTTTATCCAGTATAGAATGGGGCACATCTGGCAAGATGTTGTATAATAAACCAGATTGAGAATAGATAAGATCAAACTGTTGAGCCCTCATGATGGCATCTTCTTCGGAGAAAACTCTAGATGTCGCGACATCTTTGGATAACTGTGGGACCAAAGACTTAAGGAACCACTCAAGCAAGAATGCTGGTGGGACTGGTACCTTCATTAAACTCTTCCAGCATCTCCACTCTCAGATATGATCAGAGATATGGTCTGTTGTTGTCTGTTCGAAATTGGCAAGAAGATTTGTTCCAGCATTGTATCTCACAGGTAATTAGAAATGGCTAAGGAAGACCATCGCCAGTTCACCAAAAGAAGAGTATCTTGAGCGATCGAGCTCAATGTACCATTTCGCGGCACTCCCAATAAGAGTACATTGAAACAATCGCAATTGTACAGAGTCATCTTTCAATGAGTTAGATGAGCACCAAAGATGAAAGGTAGTCACATGATCACCTGGATCTTCATTAGGCTTGGCCTCAAACTTTGGAATGTCCGAAGGCAACTTCGTCGGCATAGGAGGCCAACGTGGATCATGACAAATAGGATCATTCAACAACCTTGTCAAATCTGGCAAGTGTAAAGTCACCAGGAAAGGTAGTTTGGGTCGTTGTTGATAACCTGGGAAAAAGGGTCCTGGAGTTTGACTGGCACCAGGTTGCCAGGAAAAGTTTGGTTGGTGGCCCGGATTTTGGTAGAAACCATGGCCCTGACCAGTGTAAGGATTTTGCATCTATGGAGACATCATCAACTGATTTCCCAAAAAGGACATAGAGTGTTGGGCATGCATTGTATTCGAAGGAATTTGGGAAGGATTACCCCATGCCGGTCCTGCGGGGAGAGGCATAGTAGTCTGTCTGGGGTTCCATTGACTATGGAAAGAATTACCCCAGAACAACATTCCGGAGGAGGGAACGGATCCTTGTCCTAAATCCCAAGGTCTTGTTATGTGTGCCCCTTGTGCAGGAATAGTACCCTGCGGAGGAGTAGATTGTCCAAAAATGGGGTTTCCCCCAGTCGAGAAAGCGACTGATGAGAAAGTGTTGTTACCAAACATTTTGTTCCAAGAAAACAGTGTCGAACCTACCGGCATACTGTGCGAAGGTGGTCCCTGACTCCCCGCTCAAAATAAACTATTGTGTGTATTTTTCCCGACAGATTGTTGATGCGGACCACCAAGCGAAGGGGACGAAGAAGGGATATGACGTCCTACATAAGGAAAAGCATTAAAAGGGACAGGAGTGACCCCAAGGTGACCTTGCAAAGGAGCGCTATAGCTCCCTGCCCCCAGACCCAAAGTCTGTAAAGTGGAGTAGGTTAGTACAGGACTTGTACCCAAACTAGGTATACCGTATGAGAATGGAGGGCCTGTCGCACTAGGTGTGAAGGGGGTTGTGGCCATCACCATAGATGGGTTCAGTCCACTATGTGACGTAGTTGCGGCCGAGACCATGGTGGCTTGGACCGACGATGGTAGGTTAGGAGATGACTCTCCTGTGGTGTCAACTATGGTGGGAATTGAATAATTCCCAGAAGAAGTAACAACATTTGTTTCCATTGCTGTGTGAGGCACTGTCTGGCATTCATGAAATTGGATTGGTACAATAAACGGTGCCAAGATATCATTGGTTGGGGTTTCAATCGAGCCAAGAGTGGTTGCTTCAAGGTCCAAAACGATTGATTCCTTCGGGGGTTGTTTGGGCACAATGGTTTGTAACCCAGTCGCTTCAAAAGACCCTTGTTGGTCTAGCTTCTGCCTTAATGGTGGCGGGGGTGGCTCCAGTATAATCGGCGGCAGGCCAAGAAGCCTTCGTGACCGGTGGAGCTCAGGATCCTCCACTATGTGAGAAGATCCAAGACATGCTAAGGTAGTCTAAACATTCAAAAGTAACACACACTAAAAAAGAATCCCCTAAGAGATAAGACAAGCAATCACTAAACTATTTGGAAGAACAGTTACAACAACCAACACTAGAGCAACTTATCGGTGCAAGTGCAACTCGAACACGGAAGCACCCTCTGGGTATAATCTGCAAAGTGTGGCCCGATTTTTGTCCTAGGTACTACGGTATACCCCCGCAGTCACCCGTGTATATCCCTAAAAAGATTGGCAACTAGGTTGCCAACACGCGAACAGTCACCAGGCGGGTACAGTCGAAAGTCGGGTAGAACACAATGAGTAGGGTATCGAGCCCAAAACCTGTCAAGGGTATTGTTGGCGGCCGGAGGTCACTCCTACATTTCTTGCAGGAGCAGAGCCCGAAGCCCATCAGTTTAATGTCACAATTTGTTTAAAAGGGTGATCAAATGGAGGAAAACTCAAAACAGCATTGTGTCAACTCAAAAACTAGACCAGGCATGCATGAATGAGTGAGGTCTTAATAAACTCCAAACAGTGAGTCGCAGTAAAAGCTGAGCAGGTGGAAGACTTATGCAAGAAGGGTGCAAAGGTATATAATAAACATCAGGTTCATCACAGACTGGAGAAGAATGTATTCAAACGCAAAATCCTTTTCTATTCAAACACGGAGAACCAAAGAA
Organism: Picea mariana; assembly: GCA_032191745.1. Classification (NCBI taxonomy): domain Eukaryota; kingdom Viridiplantae; phylum Streptophyta; class Pinopsida; order Pinales; family Pinaceae; genus Picea; species Picea mariana. The sequence continues at coordinate 25,711 of JASDQU011174972.1, forward strand.
TACATAAATGCCACGACAAATCCTTTATCACAACACAAATGCAGCAATCCACGTGAATCATTCGACTATGAACACTCCGGCATGAGATGAAACAAAGATGTAAAAAGAAGAACTGTTTGTCATAAACCAAGAAGTCTCAAACACAGAGGCATAACCAGGAAACCAGAGTATTTGCTGAAACTTTATAGTCGGGAGCTTAGCTCTACCATCGATAGATACAAAAATGGAAAAAATGCCTTCATATACTCAAAACAACAACAGCAGCGGAACCAAGGCAATGCATTGAAGGCTTTGCATCTGCATGGCTTCTGACACTCTGCAGCCACAATCTTTGAATAATCGTGCAACTTGTGGCAGACGCGATAGATCTTCTGACAGTTACATCGGCGAATCGACGTGCCTCTAATTCATTGCAGGACGTCCCCATTATGGCGGAGATGATGTCTAACCACCACCAACCGCTTCAATAACTGCTTCTTGGGATTGGGAATGGCCCAGCCAACTCAGCATTTCGGGATAAGGAGGACTTCTCACGCTGCCACCTGGAATAACTGAATAGCTTGAGGGACAGGCCTGGAGGACGGCGCGGAGGATGAGGCGCATGACAAGAATGGTGGTGCCGGGTTATAAGGGCATGGAAGAAGTGACGAGATGAGGAGGATGATGGAGGACGATTCATGGTGGAAGACATTAGGAAAAAAAAAGGAGGGGGAAGATGGGAGGAATGAATTCACCTTCGGATGAGAGGCCGACGTGGAAAGGAATGGGACACGTGGCAAGCAGCGAGTGGGTGATGAGAAGAAGGGAAGACCACGCGGACCAAAGAGGAGAGGTGAATGGATGACACACGGTAGTAGGTGAAAGGTGGAAGAGAGGATGAAATGACGGGAGGAGGGCCCACACTGGTTAAGCACAAGGAAACTAAGAAAGGCGGGACTGTATGAGCACCGTTGATCTGGGTGCCTCCATCGTGGCCGTCGGGAAGCTGCATACGGGATTCTGGACCCCCCCCCTCCGCTTAAAGGTAGAAAGGCAGGGGGGGTCTAGAATGGTCTTCATCACCGTTGATCCGGGCATGCTCATCTGGACCGTTGGAGAGGTGCGCCCCCGATTCCAGACCCCCCCCCCCCTTGCTTAAAGGTCAGAAGGCAAGGGGGGTCCGGAATCCAACGTGCACGGTTGATCCTGGCGTGCGAATCTGAACCACTT
>JASDQU011174974.1:15338-26831 GCA_032191745.1 Picea mariana
TGAAAGTTTGCATAGTTACACTATGCCAAATACATAGGTTCCACAACCCTTTTAGGCTAATAACAAAAACCAAGAGGCTTGATTGAAACATTTAACTCCAAAATTATGGACTCTAAGCCATCGCTTTAAGATAGATCACTTCATACCTGCAAAAGAAAACATTTGTCAAATTTAAAATTTAAAAATTTAAAAGAAAATATATCTACAAATTTAAAATAAAATGTACACATACCATTTTAGATAAATAAAACAAGTTGTGATTAAAGAAAAATTGGCATACATACCAAAAGAGTTAATTTCCATCTTCCAACATGCTCATTTCCAACAAATAGAATGTAAACATCTTTTCCACCAAATACAATGTAAACATCTGTAACAATAAAAAACAATAAAAATAAAAACCAATAACACATATTAGCATATATACTGTATTATAAAATATTTTAAAGATATTTAATTAAATATTAAATAAGCAATAAAAAATAATAACATACCCAACCGGAGTTCCACAGATTTAAGATTATTGCTCTCTTTTATTATACTTTTTTGGCACTTTTTTAAAACCAAACTTACATCATGAAATTTCAAAACATCCAAAATAGTTACTTTTCATATTAAGCATACATGATCTAAACAATGTTAAATCTTATCTAGCAAATTTTTAAAGAGAAAAATTGTGTTCTTGGTAACCAATTTTAGTGTTCAGAGTTAGATAATACCGTGAAAATAAATTCAGTTGTGTATGCAAAAAATTCACAAATCTCCATATTAAGCCATTCTTCCAATAAAATACTTATCTCCACATGGATAAAGTCCCAGATCCTTCAGGTGAAGTTTTCATACCAGGTGGCGTTATTTACTCAGCAGTAAAATACTTATCTCCTCCTTTGCAGTGGAATATATGTTCTCATATAATCAAATGCCCTCAAATGCCCTTTCAAATTAAAGGACTCACAAATCCCCATATTAATCCATTCTTCCAAGAAATTACTTATATCTATGAAAGTTCACAAATATCCATATTAAAAACCATTCTTCCAGAAAATACTTATCTCCTCTTTCTGCAGTGGAATATATGTTCTCATATAATATTTCATGTACATGCAGAAAACACAAATCTGCACATATATTAAGTCATTCTTCAAAGACCATTTAAATATTTCATCTTTCTACATGGGATGTATTCATATTATATATAATCAAATGCTCTTTGAAATATGCCTTCGTCATGAATTAAACATAAGTGAGATCATGCACATACATAGCTTATTTGTAAATCTACAAATGTTGGTTTTTGTGGTTAGTAAGCAATTAGTTAAGAGTTTGACAATACCCCAAGAAGGAATTCACTTCGTTGTATGTAGAAAACACAAATCTCCATATTATGCCATTCTTGGACAAGAAGACAAAGAATGCCATCGAAGAAAATTTAGAAACTTCCCATTTTCTGATGTGGGTTAGAGTCTATTCTCAAATAATCAAATGCTCAAGTTCAAAATTAGATCTGCATCATGATCTAAACATAAATAAGATTGAATGTACCATTTTAGACGACGATAAGCTTATATATAGTAGTTCTATATATTTCAAAATAATTGATCAAAGCGTTGAAAAGTTATATAGACACTAGTTGAGTAACCCTATGAATAGGAAAGGCTAAACTAAAAAGTTGATCAAATAAAAATTTGAAAAAAGTAAAAAAAATAAACATATCCAACAAAAATAAGCTTGAACACTTATATATAAAAGACCCAACATAAAAAAATAAATTAAAACTCACTAATGTGCAATGTACATACATTTAAGAATCATCTTGAATAGACGCATCCTTCCCAGGTATGGATGCATCCTCTTCAATCCCAATCTCCTGCACTCCCTTCTCCACATTCTATTCAAGCACACTCTCATGCACTCTCTTCTCCACATTGCCCTATAACACATTTCAAATTTGTAGATTTGAAAATTAAATTTAAATGATTTTAACACATTAAATTGTAGTTTTAAGTTTTGAAACATGTAATACATGTGATGTGCCAACATGAATATCAATAAATTATATCCACCATACCCTAAGATTCAATAAATTCTATATTGTTTAAGACATTTTTCTTGTAAATTAATAATTTAAATGACATTGCAATTTTCATATATAACTAAATTTATTTTCAACATGCAATGATACATGTGAACTCCCACCCTTTTCAAACTCTCCCATTGAGAATTGGGACAAGCCTGCTCAAGTAGTAGGAGATGGAATAGGGATCTATGAACCACACAACTAAGAACTAAATCTAGGATTCAATGTGTTCACATTTATACAAAAACATAAATTTCATGTTGTTGATTATTCAAAAGATTGGATATTGGACAACTAAAGTGCTTATATGTGGATATTAGAAAACACATACTCGATTCAACCCATCCAAATTTAAACTCATGGAATCAAGTCCCCTATTTACTGGGGATTCATTTAACATATGACCAAACTGCAATTAATGACGATGACAACTCAATTATTTCTAAAGATACAATGATATGTATCTAGATTTAGAACTACAAGAAAACTATCCTCAAATGTATCAAATATTTTCTAACTATAATACATACCAATATGATATTCGGTTCATCATTCTAAATTAACACCTTCCAACCATTACGGAATTTTTTTTCATACTCCTTAAGATCTTCTAATGACATGGTATCTATTTCCTCATCTGTTTTGTAAACAAAATTGGCTCAAGAATTGGCTTCCGCTCTCTGACGGTTCAAACCAACATCAAAACCATAAAAAATTGATTCCAAATTTTCTCCAATTGCATTCCTATCCTCCTTGCCAGCATCTAATGTAGCTCGCAAATATGAATGTGAGACAAATGCCCCTGTTGGATGAGATACTAAAGGTTGTGGAGGCCTATGTAATGTTGAATTTCGATATGCCCCTTTCCGATCATATGCCCGTCCTTTACCAACCCCATAATAATTGGACGGTAGGCTGTTATAATCAGGGTGCATGTCCATGAAAAACTCTGCATAAAAGTGTCTAGCAAAGTAATATGGAACCTCATCATTCCACGAAAACTTCTCATATGCTTCCAAAAATCTATTATAAAGATGCCATGCTATGTTGGAGTGCTTAAGATATTGCACCTTCAACATATTTCCTTTGGCTCCTCTTTGAAATTGAACATAGAAATTGCATCTTCTTTTGAAACTCTACTTTTTACTACGTTCCACCTCAGACTTTCGTCTCCTCATCAAATCGATAAAACTATCAGTCGTTGGCCCCATCTTTTGATATGCATCCATAAAATTATGCAATGAATGAAAAACAATATCCAAGATTTTCTTACTCTCTCGAGGAAGATCCAAGCTCCTCAAATCATTTTTCATCATTCTTTTAACACATGAGCATTGTTCAAGGGTCGTTGCTTAAGTAAACCCTTCCCAATGAAGCTCATCATCAACATCTGAGGGATAGGTGGACGCACGCGTGTAAGCTTTTGTTTATGGATAATGCTCCCCGAATCCACCTTCACCCTCTTCACCAACATTGGAATATTCATGATACCCACTCTCTCTTTTATTATCTTCCATTGCATTAAACTCATCCTCTACACATACACATTTGAAAGTAATTACAATATTTAACAAAAACATAATTTAACATAAAAAAAAAAAATTAATAATACACACACACACACACACACACAAATAAAAAATTAAAAAAAAATTACGAAACATATTTTCTTGTCATGATGTATTCCCTACATTCTCCGGTGTTGGAGCATTAATGTGAAACCTATATAAGAAAGTTGCCTCCATAGCACTATTTTGAGCACATTCTTAGGATGATCTATTCACAGATTCATTTGATAATCTCCTCCACTAACTAGATTATCGTTGGTCACTCAGAGTCTCAGTCAAAGAAGGGGTTCCTCTTATTCCTTCATTGGATAGTTAGATCGTTTGCGATGAATTTTTAGAGACTCTTGTCTCGACATCTCGCCTCGATATATATCCTTTGAAAATTCATGAATATTAAAGTTCATAAGTTATAGAAACATAAAATGGAAATATAATTTATAAAACAACTTGAAGGCATTTAAGAATTTATAACAACTTCAAAGCATCAAAGACATATATTGAAAAAACTAGAACAACTCTAGTTTTTACTATAATGCTATATATAATGAACATAAAAATATTTAAATATAAAAAAAAATGTAACATGTAGAAAATAATCTATATTTGTGTAAATTGTTGAAGGTAATTTTTAAGATAATTTATGTGTAACATGTTAAAATTTAAGGGAAAAAAATATAACTAGTTAAAAAAGAATATTTATTTTAATTTCTAAACATTAGCTACTTGTATGTTACAATCAACAAGAAATTAAAACTTCTAATCCATAATCTAGTAGCCTAAAAACAATCGCTGACAAAACATTTACTTAAATAAAAAAAAGAAACAATATTACTTGATATGTTGTTTCTATCCTCTTAGATATATGCTCAAAAAACGATTCAAGGGATCATTGATCAAACCCTCATGGAAGATCTTATCATGGCACTTGGAACAAATTGCCAAGAAGAAATTTTAGGGTAAAATATCAAAAGACTAACCAACAACATACATAGGTGGCACCAACAATAGAAGAGGACATCGACAACATACATAGGGTGGAATTAGCAAGGAGATGAGGAGGGCAACACCAACAAAAAAACGAGGAGGGAAACACCAACAAGGAGAACCATAAACCCCAAACAATAACCAAGGAGATACCTACGGCAAGATGGAAAAGACCCTTAGGGGTAAGTGACAACAAGATGTTGGAGAGGTAAGCCCATGGTGGCTTAATACACCAAGAATAACTATCCTAGAGGGGTCTCAACCACTCAATTAAATAATTAAATAATTTAAACAAATAAAATATTAATTGTTAAATTATAAAAATCAACAAGAAAAAAACAAGTCAAGGAGAGAGGATCCAAAGTCAAGGCGGCTAACTTTCTTTAAGAAGAAGCAAATAAGAAAACAAAAAACGCACAAAACAATTAAAGGGGGCGTAACTCAAGCAAGGGGGGTTTCAAGACAAAGTCAACAAGGTAAGTTCTTCTTTAATGGTAGAATGTCCACATGATTCTCATGATGTAACTGATAAACTTTTATCATCCCAGCATACGACGAAGATCAATGATGTGATCATGCCCTTCTTAACGGCTCCTAGGTCTCATGGACCATCTCATGAGAGAAGATGGTCACACATTATCTCGGCTTTGTACTTAACCAAGAAACAAAATAAACCAAAAACCAAAAACCCACACAACAATTAACTATACAAGTGGTTTCTAGTTTTTTCACAGGCAAATACATAGACAATTGAAAGTAAGAGAATCATTTTGAAGTCATTCAAGTAATTAATACAAGATCTTGCACGTATTCAGGCATGTCTCTGTAGATGTACAGGGCCGAATTCAGCCCTGTCAACCTCCTAAAACAAAAACTGTAAATAATTAAAAAATTATTTAACTGGGAAAGGGATATATTTACCTGAACCAGTGGCAATGAAATCGAGCCTTCCTCTGTACATGGACAAGGCCTAATTCGGTCTTGTCCTTGTATAGGGACATGCCCGAATTCATCCATGTCCATGTACATGGAAAGGCCCAAATTTGACCATGTATGTGTACAGGTACATGGCTGAACTCGGGCCTGTCCCTGTACATGGACAAGGTTGAATTCGGCCCTATCAACCTCCTAAAACACAAACTGTAAAACTACTATAAAATTATACATCAAAATAAAATAAAACAAATGCAAGTGTTGCATGGCAGTAGTCCCTATCAAGAAAATTTAAAGCTATGCAAGAATTATGTAAGATCAAAAATATTTGAGACTACATATCATTGTTGTGTAAGTTCATTATTATTGATAAAACCAAAACAATTTTGAAGCAAAGTTGAAATTCAGGAAAAATTAAAAAAAATAAATATAGATTATTGTGAAATTATAAATTGGGGTTGAATATTAAAATTGGGCTTGTCCCTGTACATGGACAGGGACGAATTCAGGCATGTCCGTGTACAGGGACATGCTTGAATTCAGCCCTTTCCATGTATAGGGACAATCCCAAATTTGGCCCTGTCCATGTACAATATTAAATTGGGGTTAAATATTAAAATTGGGGTTGTCCCTGTACATGGACAGGGATGAATTCGGGCCTGTCCTTGACAAGGGACCTCTAGTGTTTTACAGATGGGCATTGAAGATTTAAAGATGTGGATGAAAGTAATGTTTTCATTTAGTTGCCTAAAATGATGATGACCATGTAAGTTGACTAACAATACTGAATGGATAGGTGATTTTTTTTTATAATATAGGAATGGCTATGATAAATTTACTACTTTGTCAGCTTTATAATGGATTGGTGAGTGGTAATGTCCACATACATCTATTTTAATGATGATCTGAATAAAAAAATGGTTTGTGGAGAGAAAGTGCCTTTGGAATCAATGAGGTATGCTTGGAAAATTGTCATAAACTCAGATCGTTTAGAAAGTGCACACATATCCAATCTAAAAGCTTTGTATTGGAAGATTTTATTATTAGTAGTAGTAGTAATTGTTCTTTTACGTTGCAAGGAATAAAGTAATTGTTTTGTCTTGTTTTGTCATTTTGTATTGTAATTTTAACCTTTTTTTTTACTTGATTTGTTGTAATTTTAATTTTTTCCCTATTGATTTGTCCTAATTTTAGTTTTTCTCCTCTACGGTATCTTTTTTACTCAATTGATTTGTCTAGATTCCACTAGTCCTCTTCATGATTTAAGGTAGGGTTTATAATGAATTATAAAAAATAATAATAATGAAGTGTTTAATCCTTTATGATAAAAGTGGAAATTAAATATATATAAATTTAAGGTAAAACTGAAAATTAAATATATGGACAAGGCCAAATTCAGTCTTGTCCCTGTACATGGACAAGTCTGAATTCGGGTCTATCCATGTACAGGGACAGGCCTAAATTCAGACATGTCCATGTACAGGGACATGCCCGAATTCATTAAAGTATTGATGAAATATTAAAACATAAAATGAAACAGTCTAACAATATTTGTTTATCGACTTGTCTAATGTTTGGTGCTAGTTGATCCAAGGTGGTAGTAGACTCAAGCATATCATATCCATGATAGTTGGTGAATACTATGTTTAAAATAAAAATAAACATCAATCCTAATCAACTTAAAGAATCCTATTTTAATATGTATAATCAAATCACTGGAATCTTGTTTTTTGCAAAAACAAAATAAAATAGTCTAATATGAGGGTTTTGTTCATTCTTCTTAACAATAGCGATGTATGAATTTAAGGTAAAGGTGGAAATTAAATATATGGACAGGGCCGAATTCGGCCTTGTCCCTGTACATGGACATGGTCGAATTCAAGCCTGTCCCTATACATGGACAAGGCCAAATTCAGACTTGTTTGTGTACAGGGACAGGCCCAAATTCATTAAAGTATTGATGAAATATTAAAACATAAAATGAAATAGTCTAACAATATTTGTTTATCAAGTTGTCTAATGTTTGGTTTAGTTGATCCAAGGTGGTAGTAGACTCGGGCATATAATATCCATGGTATTTGGTGGATCCTATGTTTAAAATAAAAAGAAACATCAATCCTAATCAACTTAAAGAATCCTATTTTAATATGTAGAGTCAAATCATTGGAATCTTCTTTTTTGAAAAAATAAAATAAAATAGTTTAACATGAGGGTTTTGTTCATTCTGTTGAACAATAATGTTGTATAAATTTAAGGTAAAAGTGGAAATTAATTATATGGACATAGTCGAATTCAGCCCTGTCCATGTACAGGGACAGGCCTGAATTCATTAAAGTATTGATGAAATATTAAAACATAAAATGAAATAGTCTAACAATATTTGTTTATCGAGTTGTCTAATGTTTGGTGCTAGTTCATCCAAGGTGGTGGGCATATCATATCCATGGTAGTTGGTGGATCCTATGTTTAAAATAAAAAGAAACATCAATCCTAATCAACTTAAAGAATCATATTTTAATATGTAGAATCAAATCATTGGAATCTTCTTTTTGGCAAAAATAAAATAAAATAGTTTACTATAAGGGTTTTGTTCATTCTTCTTAACGATAGTGATGTATAAATTTAAGGTAAAAGTGGAAATTAAATATATGCATAGGGTAGAATTCGGCCCTGTCCTTGTACATGGACAAGGTTGAATTTGGGCCTATCCCTGTACATGGACATGGAACAATTGGGGCTTCCCTAAGGTGAATCTAAGTCCAAGGTTAAAAGGTTGATTAAAGTGTTCAAGGACTCAAGTTAAGTTTAATTTGCAATATGGTTTATGTGTGTCCAATGAGGTATCTTTCAGATTAGAAATGAGGCACAAGTCTAATGTAGGATAGGTATGACTAATATACTTAGACTTGTATCATATCTGAATTTATGTGATGTGTGAAGTAAGTTACTTTCAGATTTGCAAAGAAAGAATGAAGTTTAAGCAAAAGTAAAGTATGGAATTCAAATTTAAATGCTCAAATACAATCTGAAATATAAATTTTCTGCATCAAATATGAGTGAAAAATGCATAATTTTATAATGGAAATCAAGAGAATTAATTCTAGAATGCAATTTCTATGAAATGAGCTTAAAGCAAGATCTGTAAATTTGTTTTTGAGACTCAAATGTAATCTAGAAATGTAAATTTTTTACTTATATTCGGTAATATAAATTCATAAAATTTAAAACAGAAATCGAAATCAATTTCCAAAGTACAAAAAAACTAAGTAAATGAGTCTACTTGGATTGAAAAATGACGTTTTTTAGACTAAAAACAAATCTAGATATGGAATTTTCTGCACTAAACTAATTTCTCAAAATTGCAATGAGTTAAAAACAAAAATAAAAAGGAATTCTAGAATATTTAAAACTGAATTTTTCCTACTAAAGATGCAAATTGAAATTCCTAGGCCAAAGCTTTATGCTAAAATATATATATTTCTAAATTGTAATTTCCAGCATGCATTAAATTTAATTTAATCTAGTGTATGAACAAAATTGAGGGTCCTAGATCACTATGCAAAGATGCCATGTCCCTGCACATGGACAGGGCTGAATTCAGCCCTATCAACCTCCTAAAACAAAAACTGTAAAACTACTTAAAAATCAATTAATTGGGACAAGGATATATTTACCTGGACCAGCGACAACGAACAACAACACCGACCTCCAGCACCAACCGCCCACAGCACCGACTGCCAGCACCGACCGCCAACACCAACCTCCAACGACAACGTCTGCTAGCACCAATCAAGAGCTAAAACTAATGGATAGAAAATGTGAATGGAGCGATTTGCAGGTGTTATATAAAACATTTTTCAGCCAAAATTGTTTTTTGGATGAAATATCTTTTCGGCCAAAAGATTCTTTCGACCCAAACAACTTTCGGCCGAAAATTTTACCGAAAAAAAAAATGTTTGGCTAATATGGTACACGACAGTCGAGGCCATTGTCACGGTACCATTTCATTTGAATTCCAAAGGTTCAGATGAAAAGATGTGTCTTTTGGCCAAAATAATTATTAGTTTGGCCGAAACAATGTCAGTATGAATTTTGGAAACCTGATTCTCACAAAAGTGTTACCTGACTTCATGATTTCACTCTGTTTCTTGTTTTAAATGCAAGGGATTTATAAAAGGATTATTGAAAGATGTTTCACCTTTTTTATAATCTCTAAAAGACCCAAGAAGAATCGAAGATTCAAGAGAATTAGTGTTGGAAAGTTGGTTTGGACAGTTGGTTGTCATTGATGTCAACCCTTGGAGAGTGATCTTGGAGATTGATGTCAACCCTTGGAGAGTGATATTGGAGATTGATGTCAACCCTTGGAGAGTGATCTTGGAGATTGATGTCAACCCTTGGAGATGTGGATTAGATCATTGGAAAGTTGGTTATCATTTGTATGATCGAGATTGATGATGAGTTAGTTGGGTACATTTGATGTAGTCTACATGTAGCCCCGGAGGTGTAGTTATGGGACCCAAAGTTGACTGAGGAATAATGACATGAAGGATGGTGAAATTGTAGGTAAGACTATCATATATGAATAGTACACATCATGTTGTTTCCGATGATATGTGGAATTCCACGTGGTTCCTTACGGTTATGGAGATATGGCCTTGTGAATTTGGAAACCCCAAGGATGGATTAAGAAGCCCTAGTTGGTTACAAGTCAATTAGTCAAAGGGGTAAAGTGGTTGTAACAAGTGATCTCTAGAATCCCTAAATTAAGGGAAGAAGTTACCTAGAAAAAGTAAAAATACCCCTCAAGGAGTCATTCACAAGCACACTTACATTGAATATCTATCTACTAAATTGTTATGGTCTAGTGATTTTGTTATGGTCTATTTTGGTCTTTTGGTGAATACGACGAGAATTTTGAGAAAACGAAGAAAGTGAGAGAAAAGAGAGAGAGTTTTGGAGCTGCAGAAGGTAAGGGGTTTTGAAAAACCCTAATTATTGAGATCGTCATGTGTTGCACTACATCTGTCAAGCGAGGCATCCTCACGGGTCATTTAGTGTTTTTCTTGCGAGGAACTTGCAGATTTGGGAAAGCATGTTGATACTTGGTTGTTGAAGGTTTGAAGAAGCTATAGTTCAGTTAACAGTGTAATAGAACAACTACAGGATCATAGGTAATGGTTAAGGCTTATGGTTTTTGTGTTATGGTACATGCATGGTGATGATAACATGTGATTTGGAACATCTTGGTAATGTGATGGTACATTGATTAGATGCATTACTAGCTAGTTTAGTTTATGGTTTAGTTACATGTTATCGTACATACTTGAGGCTTTGTATATTGTATCTTGGTGACATTGAGGAGCATGCTTGAGGCATGTGTTTTAGACCTTGGTATATGACTTGAGGCACATCATTGGATGTATGGTGCATGTTGATTGAGGTCTACTTGTTGAGATACACTGTTGGTACATATCTTGGATATATTGACATATGGTTTATGGTAGTTGGTTGAGCCATATAATGAGTGATATGACACTTGTTTGAGTTGGCATGTTGTATGGTTGATGATGTTATTGGTATTGAAACATTGATAGAGTTACTTGTTGGTGATCTTGGTATATGTTTGGTACACATTTGGCACATATTCTTGGCATATGGTTGAGGCACTTCATTGATAATATCGTATGGTATATGATATGGTGTTGATGCACATGGTGGATGTGCACAGTTGATGTACTTTCTCCTGGTGCATGGTTGATGCACTTGTTTTGGTACAGGTGGTGATACAGGTTTGGTGCATGGTTGATGCACTTGTTGATGGTACAGGTACAGGTTGATGCATGGTACAAGTTGGTACTTGGTTGAGACACATATCTTGTGATGGTGTGTGGTCATGTTGGTACATGCTTGGTAGAGGCATGTGTTGGT
>JASDQU011174978.1:4866-27141 GCA_032191745.1 Picea mariana
CTCCTTGGAGTCTGGTTTCCTAGCCAGTTTGAATCACTTCATTTCGATTTCACGCAAAAATGTTATGCCCTAAAAAGTGATTTTCCATCTAAAATCTGCACTGTGAAAATTCTACCTTCTAGAATGTTCATAAGGATTTTTAACATGTTAAATCAAAATATATTCAAAACCTATTTCTAGTGGAGATAGTTAAATGAGTCTAATTTCATCTCCAATTGGAATCGTTTCAATTGGACACCAGACGATAAAGTTGTGCCCAAAATAGTAAATGTTGGTCCATGATGGAAATGGAAACCACCCTTGTCATGCAGGTTGTTCCTCAACATATTTGACATATCACTTCAATTCAATTTTAAAAAATGTTTATACTGGAGATATCCCTACAAATTCACTTCAATTTGAATTTGGAAGCACTCTGATCAAACTTTGTTTTACTATTGTTGTTTGTAGTGTTTCACTCTTTAGAATGGAATTCAAATTTTTAATCTTTGTGCATTGCTTAGTTGGATGAACACTTCCAACTGCAGAAACTACCTTATATCTTGTAGTCTTACACTTCATATTGGTATTGTTGCATGGTCCTTCTACCTTGACCAATTTTGATTCTACACAAAGATGCGTAGATGTGTAGAATCGAGCCTAAAACATGTGTAGAATCAAAACTAAAACATTTTTTGATTCTAATTCAAATAAAACATGTTTTATGGTTGTTGAGTGTCACTTGAAGTGCAGTGGGCACTTAGAGTTTCATGCTTCATGGAAATTCCATTGAGGACGTGTCCTAAAGAGGTCGATTTCCCATGAAATATGGCACACTTGCGTGGTTTTGGGGAATCCCTTCCAAGACCATGGAATATTTTGAGGTGAATGCAACTACCTAATTGATGATGGATGTGTGTAGGATTATGGGTCCACTTAATATTGGAGGGTGAGGCAAGTCACCCCAGATTGGGGGAAATATTTAAGACATCACTCCTATATAAGGAAATTGCAAGTTGGGTGGAAATCATTTAATACTAAACAAACATAACAACTTGGAGAAGACTAATACATAGGGAGAAACTTAGTAAAATCCAACTTCCAAGGCATAGTTTTTTTTTTTAAGGAAGGCAAGTGTGAGTTTGGTATGATGACTTGGATAGTTGTTTTATAAGTGTTGAAGAATAGGGTATTACACAAGGTAGACTTGCGAGTTGCGGTAAGGGTTTGTGGGTTTACTTGTATTGAAGCAAGGAGGGTGTTCTTGGGTATTTTTCATCGATGTTAAGGTTGTAGTGGTTGATTGAATCTTACCTATGTAGCTCATTGTAAACATTATTCTTAACAAAGTTAAGAAACTTATATTAAGTGTTTCCCTAACAAGTGTGTTGTGGTTTCTTTATGGAAAAAAATTTATGTTCCTTTTGATGTTCATGAAATGGTTGTGTTGAAGTTACTGAGATATTTTAAACAAAATGGTTGGACATTTCCTCATAATGTTGGTTTTGTTGTAAAACATGCTATCTTAATTTGGCCATTGGGTGGGGTCATGTCTGATGTGTTAGGAATAGTTTGGTTGTAAGTAAGCCTAGGTTGATATCATCACTAGGCTTGAAGCAAGTTAGTGTCACACACCCTAAGACCAACCAAAATGAAAATTTTGGAGGAATTCTCTAGGTGACATAGTGGATGTTACGACATCTTGTACTTATTTAGATGTATTTTTGGTTATAAGCCAACATTCAATATGGCCATCCCTTCTCAAAGTTGAATCAACAAGGGTTACACTATACATATGTTAAATATTATGGTGAGCGAATGTTCTCATATTTAGTTTGAAGATGTTTGGTCTAAGATAAATCTTTTCTACAATGTTGTACCATCAAATCTAAAGTATGGATGTGTCATTTGGTGTACTAGACTTCAAAAAATAGAATGATCAAATTATGAAAGAGATATTTTTCCATGTACTCTAAACACATTAGATGTAAGAGATTAATGATTCATGCAATTAACTTTCCAAATTCCAAGGTTTACCTTTTTTTATAGATCCTTTCACATTATTGCTTTCCTATAGTAGCTTCATTGCTTAACCATTTTTAGTCTTAGCAAGTACAGTCAGTCATTTATTGTGCTTTAGTTTTACATGCATATGGGAAAATAGGGCTACCAATTCTCTTTCTATAGAGATTTTATGGCTCTTTTACATTGTGTTAGTCACCAATAAAAAAAAATCCCAGGATCGGGGCTCTAAAATTAACAGAGGCACTAAATAGTTTGTAGGCACAACAAATTTCTATGAAGGTTAAAATGGCACAAAGAAGTTAAAATTGGTGAAGAAATGAATTAGATCGGGTCTGAAATGACGTTGATCACAATCCATCAAGATCGACGACCAAGAAACATTGTGGAATTTGAATTTACGCGAGGGATAATTTTGAAGGGTGGTTATGTAATCAAAACCGTGGTTTCCATTGAGGGGTACATGTCAGCATCGGGATGATTGTGGAATGATAAGTGGGTTGATCCAAAACTGTGAATCCACATCTCCAAAAATTGAAAGGTATAAAGTGTTGATGTGACATTTCATTATTTATTATTTTCAAACACAGAAACCATTGGAGCACTGTTGCGACTGCCATTTTCTGTTACAGCCCAATTTTGCGCCATTACTGGTTACTTCCAGGTATTTATCTCATCAACATGGATCCCATAGTATTAACAGTAGAAGAACAAGATCCTGAAGGAAATGAGGAAGTCCTAATTGACAAAGATGCACATGTATTTGATCCTGATATCACCATTTCCCCCATTTATGTGTCTCGAAGAAATTTGGTTGATATAAAGGGAAATAATATTCCATTTTTAGAAGCATTCTAGGCCTCCATTGTCCCATATGTTAGCGAGCTATCTTTCCCATTTTATGAATTCATAGGTTGGTGTGTTGAGCAATATTCCCATGCAGAAAGGGTAATTGTCATTAAATAGGGGTCTCAAGTCCCGTGTAGAATACATAGTCTTTTAGTTCGAGAGTCGCTCAATATTCCAGAAGCTTTTTCCATGAATTCAAAGTCATTCAACAAATAAAATGTGATTAGGGTTTAGAGAGAATGTCATCCAGAGCTCAAAAGTCAATTTCTACAACAAATCATTAAACCTGAACAAATGTCAAAGAGTTTGTCCTTACCAATGAGTATCAACATGATGGTCATTGAGGTCCAGTAGGTCTGTTCCCTGTTGAGTCGGGTCCTAGGTCTAGATAGTGATAAATTTGTTGTTGAATTCATGCTTGGTTTTCTTTTGAATTTTTTCAAGTCAGAGTTGGTCAGTCAGTCCGAATTAAATTTTATGAATTCTTAGCTGACACCATTCACAAGCAGCTAGTGAATTTCCACTCTCTGGGGAATTTCAAATATTATACAGATATGTTAAGAATTTTCTTAGCAAGTAACCATGGATAAATCCCTGAAACAACTTTTCTATCTACTGAATGTAAAAGAATCACTTTGTGCATATTCATCAACAAGTTCATGTCAAGAATCTACTCTCCGATCTTTAATGCAAGTTTACCCACAGTTTTGGAGGATATGAAAATTCACCTACAGCCAAATCTAGAAAACAGAGTAGGAGATTGGGTACTTTTTATAAATTCAACAGTGATTTGGATATATGGTTTTCATGGGTCTCCTTACTTGTTACCTGTTTTCCTAACTCCCAAGATTTTTTCTCTTGAGTTCATCAGGCAAAGAATCATCTCTGAGATAGAGAACTTCATCAAATTGCATAGAGCCTCTAGCATTAAATTCCCCTTTTTTATTGGTCCTTTTGTTGTTAAGTCCAAATCATGTTTATCACAGGCTAAGGAAAAGCTCAAAGGTTTTGGGTTTTCAGAAATACAAGGAAGAAAGTATGATCCACATCAGATCCTATCCAAAAGAATACAGATGAATAAAAATGCACCTTATGAACATGAGTATGTTGAAGGCTTGGACAAATTAGCTAATTTGGAAGTGTGTGTTGATGTGGAAGCTCTTTTGAAACAAGTACAAACACAACAAACTCCTCAAAATATAGTGATTAAAACCCCCAAAGCCAGTGTGTACAAAAAAAGAAGTATTTCAGAGACTATGGATATTGATGTTGAACAAACTGCTAAAAAGAAGATGAAAATTATTCAGCCAAAGTACATTGTAGATTGGGAAGATGAAGGACCTAGAGATCAAGTGAATTTGAACATTGTGGAAAGTGGCACTAGTGTTGTAGAAGTTGAGGAAATAAGTCATCTTGAAAGTGAAGGAAACTCAAGAGCCTTTCAAAGTCAAAAATATTATTTTGATAAAGCACCTGATATTTCCTATCAGTCCAAAGAAGACCTAGCAAAACAATATGCTGAAAAAAGAAAGGTGGCTTTGGGTGAAATCAGGGATTTGATTCCTGAAGTGGAAAAAGTTTCTCAACATAAATCGTCCTTCTTCATTGTGAGGGATATTGAAAAGAAAACTTTTAATATTGCAATTGCAGAGGAAGATAAAGTGTCTAAGATTAAAATTAAATATGACAACATAAGTGCCCGTGACAAAGTGCAATTCCATAAGTAGGCCAGTGATTTGTTGTATTCTGATTATTTGAGTTTAAATTTGAAAAATTCAAAGCTGACATCCTTAGCTGCAAAATTAGAAGGATAGATAAGACAAGAAAAAGAAGCCAACAAAGCTTGGCAAACTCAAATTAAAAGGCTTGAGTTTGAAGGATCTCAAGGTGTGAAATCTTTATTGGATGAAAAAGATAAGATAATTCAGAGCTTGAAGAAAAAGTTGAAAATGCCTGCTACAGAACACCCACAGACAACATAATTTGTAGCTTTAGAGCAGCAAAAAAAAACATTTAGAAAAGAAGAACTGCATTATAAGGCTAATATTTTTCACCTGGAAAAGTAAAGGATGGAATGGTCTCAAGAAAAAGAAGAGTTGGTGACTAGAGTCATGGTTTCAGCCCTTGTTGCATGAACTAGATCAACCACTGAAGACATTGTCTAGGTTATGTCACAAGTCAGTCTGAAATAAGGAGATATCAAAGAATTAAAGGAAAACATGGATAAATTGGAGAAGGAAGTGTGCATAAGGGATGAAAATATATCCCAAGTCCAAAAGGAAAATGTAGCCTTGCAAGAGAGGATTAATAAATTGAATTCAAGATTCAGAGGTAAAATTCTGTTGCAAGGAGCTAAACATATCATATGGGATTCTATAGTTGTTTAGGCTACTAAATTTATATCATATTTGAATTTTTTAAATGATAAGGATAATATAGCAATCATAACCATACATAGATGCACTATTGTTAGTGAGACTTTATCCAAAAAGCCATGTGAATGGGAAAAAAATACCATTATTCTTCTCAACTCAGTTCCTCCTGTAGATCTTCATACCATTGGAGTAAAATACAGGACTGCATTGATCATCTGGGCCAAAACGATTATTGCAAAACATAATCTTTTGAAATTAATCCTAAATAAGGCAACACAGATGGAACAAAGTGTGAAAGATTTTAAGAATTTATTTGAAGAATTGTTCATAAAAGGCCTTCCATCATTCTGGGATGGTAAAGGTAAGTTGCATGGTCAAGAAGAGTATAATGTACTCTTGACTCATTCAAGAATGGACCACTCCAAATTTGAAACCCTAGATGAGGGTTTGAAAGGGGCTACTTTAGTTGATAAACTGAGTATAGATTTTGAAATTTTAAATCATTTTAAGACAGTCAAACTTGGTCTACCTATCATGTCTTATGCCACTTGTATTGACTTGGAAATTTTAATGAAAGAAATGACAGATTATGAGATTCCTTCCAAATTGCAATGGAAGGAAATAGTCAAATTGGGAAAGACTAAATATAATTTTCCAAGACCAAGTAAATGATTTCCAGTTGTCGACAATTCATTGCCCAAAAAGGAATCAAATCAAATGAAGACACAATCAAAGTCAAAGGATGAGGATAAAGGACCAAACTACATGAATATTTGCAAATCCTAGATTTTGTGAACTGAGATTTTCTAGTCTAAGTGTAATCGGTTCAAACCGAATGAAATCATTTTTTGTACAAATATTGCAAGTTCTAATGTATTCGAGGTTGGGAAAAATTTTGATGAGAAAAGTGCTATAAGAAAATCATTGTTTTGTAATCAATTTTTTTGAAGATCCATAAATTTGGGTGATCTGGAGCTTTTGGGGTCCAGATTATTTCATAGATTCATGTGTCATTGAATTTGTAGCATGTACAACCCCAGTGTATGTTTTTCTACATTCTCTACTATATTTTCTATGTTTGTAATGATATTTGAATAATATTTTTGTTTCAAAATTCATCACATGATTCTCTATTACATGTTTTAAATATCAAATGTGTTTTTATGCCAAAACATTTTAAGAATAATCTACATCTAATTTCTTAAAATGTAATTTAGTTTTTTTCTTTCATATTTCTGCTACAACGACATTTAAAACAAACCTGCACATTGTCAGTGTTTACCTTGCCTCTAGAAGTTTTTCCCTTTAATTGAAATATTGCCCATATATCATAAACTTCAGCCTTATATGACTCCATGCCCAATGGAGTTTTCATAGGCTTAGACATCTAACCCCACCCCCNAAAAATTCATTTGCAATCCAAAGATCTAACCTTCTAAAATGACAAATCAAATCATTCCTTTTAGTGATTGATTTGGGAGAGAGCCTTCTCTGAGACTGGAAGGATTAGATTCTAGTTTCCTAAGTGGTTTGTGGTTACCTCTAGATTTCTTTCTCCAGCCTAAAGAAATTATGGAGTGATAACACACTGATGTCCACTTTGCTTTGTGATTTGATGGTAAGAAGCAATTGAGAGACTCCATATAAGGTTGTGAGATGACACCATAATTTTATTAGTTTTCAAAGAAGGAAAAGCCATGACTGGGTTTGAAGAGCAATCTTCATATTGGCTTCGAATCATATAACAATATGCAATCTACAGTAGCTGGTAATAGCTCAAGCTTTGGAAACCAAATTATAGGAGGACTTTCTTTAAGAAAGAATTCTCCTCTGATAATTCTTTTGACTTGAGACGATTAATTAGTATGAAAAGGTTTCCATGAAGAAAAACATATTCTCTATATAAATTTTTGAAATACAAAGAATATTGAAGTTGTTATCGTTCTTCTAACAAACTCAGAATATTATAAAATGGAAAATATGAATAGTGTCTAGAATTTATGCCAAGCAATAACATTGTTGTGTTATGACATATTTGGCATCAAATTGTAGCATTAATTTTGAAATACTATAATATTTATTCAACTCTTACCTGCACCAATATAACTTGGAAAACCATAATGGTACACAGTGGACAGTGACCCATCCTTCAGGACAGTCAATGATAGCTCCTTTTGGGAGGTCATTGACCCTTTTCTAGCATCAAATGGTCACCAAGAAGCCTGGGGAACTAGAAGAAGTGAAATGTTGCTCAGGGGATAGTGAGGGCACCCTCATTTTTTCACTGGAAATTTCTGTAGTTTTTTGACAGATTTTGAAAGAGGACTTGCACAACAATGAGGTGAGGAAATTGAAGCTTTAGGTGACGTCGTTGGAGGATCCCCTGAGACTTTACAAGGTTTTATAATTTAGTGAAAGATTCGCCAATATTTTACAATATTTTATAATTCAGTGAAAGATTCACCAATATTTTACAAGATTATATAATTGACTAAAAGATTTCCAAAAAATTATATATACATTTTATATTATTGATAAAATAGCCTTCAATTTTTCCTATGTATCATGGGGATTCACCCATTTATTATACATATAAATTTAGGGGGGGTTCTTAAAATCACCCCTGGTTGCTCTCTAAAAGAAGATTCACATTCATTATTCTCTCTTTATCAATGTGAGCTACTTATATCTCTCTTGTTATGATATTTTGATCATTTGGTGCATAAAGTTGCTTGATTGAGTTCTCCTCACACATTGCCGGATATAAGAGGAATATAACTTCAAACTCGGATACTTGGCATGAATATTCCATCTAAGCTAATTATGATCTACATATAAACTACTACATTGAACCAAACACTCAGTATGTATTTATTAGTTGTGATCAAATATCTTCAATTGTAAACACTAGAAGAACATATAAAATTTATTGCTTAATATCTATATAATAGTATAAGAGCAATACTATTAACCCTATAAACATACATTGTTATTTAATTATTTTATTAAAAACAACAAATTACATTGTTTAAACATTTAATCAACACATAGCTATCAACTAGAGCTCTATCTAAATTATACCTTGATAACAATTCATAGAACGATCAACAAAGAGAAACTCCCATCAAGCAAATTACCTATTGTTATGTACATACACTATAGAGTTAAGCTAATTATGTCAAGTCAACAATATTATTTGCACTACAAACCAAACCACATGTAATACAAAAATACTTTCATCAAAAGGAAATTAATTATTTACCTTACAGGCTATGTTTCACATCATTGTTATATTCCAATTTAGAGTTTAACTGTGTTATGTACATTAGTTGGTGTTGTACCCTACAGTTTTGCAATTTTAGTGGTTTTTCAGCAAATTTACAATCCAACAAAATGAAAGAATCAATGGCGCACACATTAAATTAAGAATTAAATTTGAATTAATCAAGCTCATTTAAAAAATTATACAACTCTAAAATAATTATTCTTATATATAATTCCAATATCCTTGAAATATAAGGAATATATTAGATTTTAAAATTATAAATGAAAAGAATAAATCATATCATTGAAATATAAGGAATGTATTAGATTTTAAAATTATGAATGAAAAGAATAAATCATATTTGCATACTTACGTGTTACTAGTTCTTTCACCAATAAAAATTGTATTTTGAGCTCGTTCTCTTCCTTGAATGAACTTGTCATGATATTTTTCCTTTCATTGATTAGAGATTTGTCCATCAATTGATCACTCTACCAATTTTAATGGGTACTCTTCTTTCCCAAGGACCCCCAAGCTATAATGGAGCTATATAAAAGGTATCAATCTAGAAAATAAGAGAAGAGTGAAGCCACTAAGCTTGAGAAGAAAATTTCCACTTCACAACACTTTTTGATGTACCAAACTCTTCAACAATTACCAACAGAAAGTTAAGTATTAAGATAATGACCTAGCTTTAGGGTGAAAAAAGTGTTTTCTTATTAGCTCAATCTTTCATTTTATAGGTTCGCGTGTCCATCACATGCAAAAATATAATTTACTAAATGACTAACTACTTATTATTCACCCACCTATGTGTCACTCATATGCACAAGTAATTACTTATTTAAAAAATATAAAATAATGAATTATCCTCACTCAACTCCCACATTTTCTATTTTTAAGCTTAGGTGTCTCTTTGATCCCTCATCATTTCATGTTTGAGTAGGTGCACATGTGGTTTCTACTTTAATTATTTATTAACTCTCTTTAATTTCTCCAAATCCACTATTCATTTCCCACACTTCTATCTAAATTTGAATTTCTTATTCCTCTTTATTCTCCTTGATTTATGGGTGAGTAGTTAGTATCTTATTAATTAAAATTACTTTATTTCATTTCATGCACTTTATAAATGTATTTATTTTGTTAATGACTTTTAATTGACTGATTAATTCTATTTGTTATGACATACCTGATAATCTATATGCTCAATCATAGTACTATCTATTTAATTATTTTTTCCTGTGTGTTACAATGCATAAATTATATGCTCATTCTTCTCACATTTAAATAAAATGCACATGCTTAGGCAATCATATATTATATGCTTCAATAAATATTATTTCAATGTACACTTGAAAATTTACAACTAAAACCAATGGTGTCATGCTTCTTCATTCCCATCAAGAGTTACCTTTCAATAAGTACCAATGATGCCATGTTTACACACATCCTTCAAGCATCCAATTTTCTTGGTGGAGGAAATGGTGCAACTATTGAGACTATCGTAACTCAACCTTTGTCTCCCTTGTTGAGAGACCAATGGCCACTAAGGAATAAGGATCTCACCTTATTTCACCCCACTCAGCTAAACCTTGTGAGTGACCGAATATGCGGCCTAGCCTCACAACAATGTGCAACCTCTAAGTAAAAATGTCACTAGATTTTCAAACCAGTTCATGGAAAATGAGTACTAGTAGGGGAAAAATGGAATGTTGTTCCTCCTCTCCTAATGTTACCCTATGCACTTCCATACAACCCCATTACCCATATGTGGATTGATCAACGATCATGTTTCTTGTGTCTACACACTACAATCAACACATAAAATAGTTCCATAATAAAAATCAAAGAATAAAATTAACCATTTAACATATTATAATACCTTGATTCAATATGAAGTCCAATATAATGTTTACACAATTCCATGTCAATATACACCTATGGTTTTATTGTCACACTATGAAAGGCATTATGGTGGTAGCCTCATGCTCAAACGTTGGCGAATCAGTTTCGATCCCTTGCAAGACTATTTTCGACTTAGACATTTCTGGGTCCTCCTCCCTGTCCTACCATTACATCTATGGAACCAGAAAGCTCTTGAGGCCATAGGTAACTCTCTTGGCTGCTACATCTGTGTGGATCCTCACAAACTCACAAGCACTAAAAAAAAGTTGGCTAGAGTCATGGTGGAGATTGATATTCATGATGGTCTGTTATAATTTCTTGACATTGAGTGGAGAGGCAAGATCTATCGCCAGAGCCTGGATTATCTAGGCTTACCTTTCAGATGTTCTATCTGTAGAAAAACTGGTCATCTCATAAGTACATGTCCGGGCCATTTTGAAGAAGAACAAACAGAGGAAACAATGCTTGACCTCTCATCCATAGTGAACTCTCTGGTAGAGACTTCACATCCTTCTTATCTGGATCTCTTTGATTTTGGAGTTTCATCTAATCTAAGCTCAGTCACAGGTAATCTTAAGTCTGTTTTCCCCTCTCTTTTCTATTCGCTTACTACCTGGGAAAGAGATCTTTTGGACACTGCTTTGATTGATGCTCCTACTACTCTGCCTCGGACTGATGTGGCATAAGCGTCTCCTACTGTGAGTGCTCTTTCCCCACCATATACTACCACCTTTCCAGTTGAACCTCTGCCCTCTCAGTAAACTCTCCTCACCCACTTCCCTTCTACTATGTGTGCTCCATTACACAACTCGACAGACTCATCACCATTACCCGCATCCTCTGCACCTATCACACTCACTTCCGATATACCACATATAGCCTCCCATAGTTCCATTACTCAACGGGGTACCCCCCTCGATCCTTCCCCTTCTACACCCTCGGAGCCTTTTATCCATGCATCCCTTCCGCAAGAGATGGGGTCACCTTACCTATTGTCAGGGTCTTCTGAAACACATCCAGATGACATTACTCTCAACAATGTTCTGGACTCTCTCTTACCATCCCTTAAAGAAGTCCATACTCCCTCTCCTATACCCCTCTACCAAGGGAAAATGGCCCACATGCCACACAGTGAAGTTGGTCCCTCAAGACACATGAATAATATTGATCTGGAACAGGGACCGGTACACACTTGGTCAAGAGGGATTGGCTACGTACACTCACTGATCAAAACTAGAAGCGATCGCCATAGAGAGGGGCCTTCCACATCTACTTCAATTGATTTATTATCACAAAATTATGACATTGGGGCGCTAAGAGGCATGTAAGCCCTAGCGAAATCCAAATAATGATCCCACTCTCCCTTAATATCAAAGGGGTGGGGGGACCCCTTAAATCCTCTGCCTTCAAAAGACTTCTCTATAGTATCTCTCATGATATTATTTTACTCCAGGAAACATTGGTTGAAGGGCAGAAAGCTAGATCTTTTCTTACAACGTTTTGTCTCGACTGGCACACATGTTTTGTTAATTCATTGGGAAATTCTGGAGGTTTAGTTGCATTTTGGGCTCATCTATGTTCGAATTGCATCCCTATCTGAGAAGTGGTGGTGTAACATCCCCGGCCCTCCAGACACCAGGTAATGCTACCATGCGGAATTTACATCTTATATAATATATATGCATTTTAATCGAATTAAAACACTTAACATGGAATTACTTCCATCATACAGACTTAAGTAGAATTAACAACAATTCATACATGCAACGGAATACATGAAAACATACAATCATCATAACACATGCATAAAATACATAATTAAGCACAACAATGATACTTATCTTTTATCTAGAGTAAATCCACCAGCTGCGTGCAGACCTTTCACAAACCTCCCATCCTTAGACTGCGTTGCTCATCACTCTCAGCAATAGGTCACCCCCAAGTTGGGACTAAACTCCACCGGGCAAGGGAATTCTAGGTTTGGCAAGGACAACAAGGAAGTTGCACAAAAGCAACAGAAAGGATCTTTTATCCCAAGAGCCACTTACGCCCATATCTC
This sequence comes from Picea mariana, assembly GCA_032191745.1. NCBI lineage: Eukaryota > Viridiplantae > Streptophyta > Pinopsida > Pinales > Pinaceae > Picea > Picea mariana. The sequence continues at coordinate 17,324 of JASDQU011174978.1, forward strand.
ATAGACCCTCATTCCCCACGCGCCTGCTCCACCCCAGGAGAGGACACCTTCACTACTACTAGTCCATCGGCCATTACACTTCCCTTACCTTGAGCTTCAGCAACAGACTAGACTAGAAGTCTCAGAGTACTGTAGCTACTGTGGGACTCCCTTCCAGGAGAACTCACTTTCCAGTAAACTCTCTCTCCTGGGAGAGTTTCTCACATGCCTGACAGCCTAACAACCTGCTTCTTCAATTCGGCTCCTAAGCAATATTGAAACAACATTTGAATAGCATACGGGTGACAACAGCAACAGGAACAATTATGGACACTGAAAAATGGAAATAGCCTAACTCTAAGACACAACACGGCTCAGGCGAACACAAGGCAGCAACCCCAAATGATTAAGGCATGAACTCAGATTTGTAATGTGGATAAACTTGGGTTCATAGAACACACAGGTCGGCTTTTCCCTCCCCGACTAGTTTCTCAGATGTGTGAGGTTGTGTAGAGACAGAAGCAGAGGCCAGACGATGAATCAGGAAATGGCATACGAACCCCCTTCCCTTGAGCGGTTTTCTCCACCGTGTGTACTGTGCGTAGGTAACTGGAGGTCGACGTCTGAGACCAATGAGTTCAGGCAGATGATGACAGATCAACCAATGAAATACCATCATGGTTTGACTCACCGGATTACTAGTTCCAAAGATCTGTGATGGATGCTCTCGGTTCACGGTTAGACAGTGGGTCGAGAATGGCAAGTGAACCCCCAACATAGCTGACGCTTCATATTTTAACTGCATGAGCCCAGGTCGACACTTATCTTCCTGGAGATGCATGTGCTCCATTTAGCCTACGTCCCCAGCTACCAGGAACTTAGGATAACAAAACATATTATGTCCACCTTAGTTTTCAGGAAATAATATTAAAATAGTATTCCTCTAGAAGTAATCCCCCTAGATTATCCCCTAGGCACACATACTTAGCCCCCTCCCTTTCCCAACCTTGTGAAAGATTAGTCCCCCATCACTCTTTCTTCATCGTCGGCCTACACGCAACAATGTTTATATTGTATTAATGATCTGCATAATTACATATACAAAACAGGATCCTGGCCTGAGCATCCTAGGCTCCTAGCCTAATCATCACATAAGCCTCCTATCTTATTATAACTCGGCTCACCATCCTAACAAACATGTTTACAATTCATAATTGCAACTGGGGCTCTACCAGGGGATATTACAATCCCCTCCCCTTATTTTTGCACTGTCCTTAGTGCAACTTACTTACACATATATAATTCAAAAACCCTTCAAAAAGCTCCAAGCATTAGCTATTGGAAGGCCATTATCCATCTTTAATTTCAAGCACCAATTCTGGTATCCATACTACAACTGAAACTCAATTTCTCTATTCCCTAGAGTTTCTTCAGGAAAGCATTCAACTTATTGTTCCATGTTACATGCTTCAATTAAACCTCATTGAAAGCACCGAATGGTTGTAGATCCACGATGTTCCATCCATTGATAAAATCTTAGCAGTGTTATGAATCCACAAACGTAAACACTCTACTCGTACACCTATTCATTCAGAAGCAACATTAGAACATACATGCAATATATATATAGGCAATTCTAATAACATTATAACATGTATACAAATTATGAGATACATAGCATACAATGAATAAAGAATTGATACTTATATTTTGATTGAGAAGACTTCCATATCAACATGGTCTAGGCCAAGGTACCAACCCCGGCAACATTCCAACCAACAGTCTCTCTTCCCCACATGACTGTCCCACCCCAGGAGTCTGCACCTTCACTGTCACATAGTCCATTGGCTGTTACACCTCCCTTTCCTTAGGCTTCAGCAACAGGTCGGACCGGAAGTCTTAGAGCACCGTGGCTCGAGGAGTTCCAACTGCCCTCAGATATCTCCAATCGACATCTTCCCCGGGCTACTCTTTGTAGTCAACATTCTAACTTGTATCAACATCATCTCATCTGCATCACCCACATGCAGTTGTCATGAGAAAACATAAAAGAATTTATTTAGAAACTCAATCTTAGTTCAAACGGAATTCATCATTTCCCCAAAACATGAAATTCTATTTCATAATTCATCTTGGTTGTTTCCATATTATGAATGCAGCCATCCTTGTGGTTTTCCATAGGCTCCAACTGCATACCATGTTTCCTATAATGCTTCATCTTGCATACAGCCAACAAATTGTCAGTATTTTCTATACATCATAATTCAACATGTACAACACCTTATGCAATGATATTAGAATTGCTTGCACCTAGAAATTCAACCACAATTACCAAACAATTTAACCAAATAGAATGACTCATCATTTTATGCATATGCATGTTCATAATTAATAACAGTAAGTTTATTATTTCAACTTTTTGAACATAAAATTTTATGTAGTCTCTATTCCTGTGACTACCTGGCTTGCAACTTTCCTATTGCAATGTTTAACAGTTCCTAAAATTTTCTCAACTTCATGAGTTAGCAAAAAATTTTCCATTGGTATAATTATTTCCATGCCAAAAACATGTATACATGCACTCGTAAAATGCATTCAACAAAGTGCATTTAAGTATACAATTCCATCATGTATGAGTGCAACTCTGCCCTTACTAGACATGAGTACAGCTCTCAATGCCTATTTATTCAGTGCACCTTGCATCGAATTACATAATGCACTTTATCTCAGTCATGTATGTCACCATCCATAAGTTGGAATTCTGACCAATGTGTTGACACATTCTCCACACACTTCCTATTGTCTTCCCAATGAATTGGATGCCTTCATTTTCGACTTGAACACTACACCAAGAATATAATTCTGTGGTTTTCATTAGTGTTAGCAAAAAGGTTGCAGCCCAAATTTTATTTAAAGGTAGTAAGCTTTTAGTACCTGTGTGGTTCATAACCTTTCCATATCCATACCTTGCCATATCCAACCAGGTCCTGATCTCATACATGAATATCTTACTGACATTCATTCCTATAACAAGTTCTTATCTTTTAATTCTTTGGTTATCACCCCATAACCAAATTAACATGACATTCTACTGTGTCAGTGTGTGCATTTAGAGGCTAAAAAGATTTGAATTAATACAGGCCTCTAGCCTTTACCACATCCAGTGGTATTCACTCAATAATATAATCATGTGACTTTATATAATAACTCTGGCTGAGGAAATTCTTACCCAAATTTCCTTTCAGCAATTATGCAAAAAGAGTAATAAAACTCATACCTACATGACTTCCATTAATAAACTTTATACTACATGAATGTTTGATGGCAGTAGAAGCTTTCATGCTTCTTTTATCAAACCTATAACCAACACTTCAACTTTTTGTTGCTTCTCTCCTTATGTAGCAACATCATCAACAACACTTGCAAACATGCAAGAATTATTTCCTCTAGTTGACCCAATCAAGCCATAACATACTTGCTGCCACATAAATTGCAGCAACTTCTTTCCCATGTGCAACTTTTCCTTGTTGATCCCAGAAGTCTTCAATTCTTCCTGGATTCCTGAATCATCTTGTGCTCTCATTGTAGTCACTATACATGACTATTTTTGTCCTGAGCACTTTCTATCCAAATCACTCTTGGTTTCCTTTGCATTTATAGTCCCAAACTAAGCTAATATTAACCTTTATCTTTCGTTAATTTCCTGGGTCCAACTATCCCAATATCATACTTGGATGAATCAAATTCCACACCAAGTTGTTTTATAGACTCTAGATTCTTCAACATCTAGTAACTCTTCAGGACTGAACTTCTTCAGCCCTTTTCCGATGGAATACTTTAGTACTTGAGGTTTTCTTGTACTCTCCGTTTCTCTTTTGCTAACTAGACATCTATCTCATGATTTCTTCTTCCATTGTCTTAGGATGTTCATGGAATTGACTCCATCCAGGAGTTTTTCCTTGTCTACTTTTCATACTTGCCATCACATATTATGTTGATTACTAATTTTCAGAATTCCATTATTATTTGGATTCCTCTGATTCAGCTTCTGCATGAACGAATTATAATTCCCTAAAACCTTCCTTAGTCACATTCTTTGCATCTCCATACGAACTTATGATTCATGCATTATCATGTATTCCAGATGGCTTTCTCCACCTAGAATTCACATTTGATGTGCAAGTATTGTCACCTGGACTATCTTCCCCAAACAAGAATCCTATTTGGGGTTTCCAGACACAATTTCCTCTTGAAACCTTGGGTTCAATGACCACTTATCCATCCCATGCAAGTATTGTCACCTGGACTATCTTCCCCAAACAAGAATCCCATTTGGGGTTTCCATCCTTCAATCCTAAGGAATGGTTGAGGATGATAAAGAATTATTTTTCAAGTCCTTATTTGAAAGCTCTTACTTTTCATGGTGAAGCTTCTAAGTGGTGGAAAATATTTGATAAAGATAATATACTCTACTACACATGGGAAAATGTTGAAGAACTCTTCTCAAATAAGTAGATCAAGGATAAAACAAAATGGACATGCATAAAATTCAAGTGGAATTAACGTAATCAAAAGAAAATGTCTACAAATTGCAAAAGGATAATGAAGAGATAAGAAAATATATTGCAAATAAAAACAATGAGTTTGCTAAGATGCAATCTCTTAATGAAACACTCATTAAGGAGGTTAAGAACTTAAAGAAAGAAAAGAGTGGAAAATAAAAATGGGAAAATGATGATTCAAGGGAAGAATTAAATAAAGATGAAGATATATGTGATTATGAAACCATCATAAGAAACTATTGGCTGAGGTTAAGAAATGGAAAGAAGAAAAGAATAATTATCAAAGTTGGGAAGAAACAAGGATCTTGGATAAAGAATCTACCCAAAAACTTGAAGAGGAAATTTGCAAGAAGGTTGAGGAATCCATAAATATTGATGAGGTAAAAGAAAAATTGGATAAGGACATCAAAATTTGATAAATGGGGTGACGTTTCAGCTTCAAAAGGAGAAAGAAGACAAGATTCAAGAAGGTCAACAGAAGATACTTGAAGAAGTTGAACTTCATCTAGAGGATGTACATGCTAAATATGATGGTATTATATCCAAGGATAGAGTAATAAAAGACCAATAAAATAGGATATAGGATGACATTGTCTCTAAAAGTATGATAGATGAAATTCATGTGCAAAGTGAAGGAAAACCGTCAAATGTGAAACCTTATCGACACTCCCATTACCAAGAAAGATTTCAAGGAAGAAAAGAAGGTGGATATCATCATTATCAAGGAAGAATATGGAATACTTATCAATATTCATGGAACAAGGCATCACAAAACCACTTTTCAACAAGCTATTATCAAAGACTAGCAACCACTACAAATTGGAAAAGTTACGACAACAATACATGGAATCAAAGGAAAGAAAATTATGCAACAACTAGCCACCAAGGATTGAGACCGAAAAGAATTGATTTTGGATGGATGGATCATCATCAATGGAATGAAGAAAGAAGGAACATAATAAAATCATATTACTTGGTTTCATCACATGTGAATCCTTTAATTGCAAATCCTTGAGGACAAAGCTTTTTGGAGCGTACTATGCTATGACCCAAGGGGGGATATATGGGGGTTAAGTGTATATGATATGACCCCAAAGGGGGGAATATATGGGGCTAAATGTACATGTAATGTGTAAATTTATATGTAATAGGGTTGACCTAATAGTAAAGGGTTCTCATGTGTAGTGTGTGAATAGGTATATATAGAGATCATGTATTCATTATTGAGAATAGGTGAATTGTGATGTGTGAATATAATTGGATATTTGGAGGAGGTTCTCCTATTATTTAAGGAATTATTGTATAAATAATATTGTTTATATATCTTGGAGTTGTGCTCCATGCTCATATTGGTGTACATGGTCAATACTTCTGGTTTATTCTAATATCTTAAGTATTTGGTAACAAAATCTAAGAGACACAACCAGATTTTTCTCTTCTCCTTCTAATCCAAATTTTCCCAATATTTGGTTGACGTTCATGTAGGTGTAGTACCTGGATCTACAACAACCCAATGATCTTTGTTCACCAACAAATCTTCCATCTTGAGCTTCCACAACTCGAAACTTTTCCCATTAAATTTTTCGATATCTATTTTTGAACTTCTCGCCATTTCTTTTCACCACAAGAATCAATACCTTAAAGCTCCCACTATAACAAGTTTGTCACGGAACTAAACTAAACCCTTAGCCATAAAGGAATCCCCCTGAAGCCAATAACTACTCTAATACCAAATGTAAGTTTTAATCCTTTCATAGTAATGCAATGCAAACACATATTCTTAAAACAGAAAATAAAAAAATGGAAATCACACATATACATAGAGATTTACCCTGGAAACCCAAATTAGAAAAACCAGCAACTTGTTTAGAGTTACACCTCTGATTCTTATTCATCGTCTCTCAAATTCATTGTTTACAATACAATATACATAGGATCTAGCGGCATCCAAAACCCCTATTCCATTGACCTAGATTAGAATACAACCTGAATTCCTTAACTGGAATTAGAAAACCATGAGATAAGCCACAAATCCACCCATGCACCACAAAACCTCCAAAAGAGAAAACCGTGTGTTGAAACCCACTGAAACCAAACACAAAAACTGCCCAAACAAAATTCATGGGCTCTGCCCCCCTGTGACCCCCCTTGTTGTTTATGGTGAAATGCAACATGTGGGATTGGTCGTGCAAAGAATATAACACATACCCAACACTTTGGCATTGTCCAATCATTCTCAATGGACCTCAACAATCCAATCTAGCGCTAGTAAGGATAAGGAAAATAGAGACCTTAATCCTTATATTTCCACAACATGGAATTGGCCATGACATTCTTCATTCCCTTCTTGTAGATGATATCGTCATCGTATCATAACATATTGGTAATCCACTCATGAAACTTGAGTGAAGACAAACATTTTTTCCAAAACATATGTCAATCTTTGATGGTTCGTCTCGATCTAAAAATGCCTCCCAATTAGGTAAGGGCATTATATATCCACTGGGTGTAGGGTGGCCATAATTTAACTCAAATGTAGAATCACCCAAGCTTCTATCACACAATGTTTTATTATTGAATTTCAATGGGTGTCCTCTTGCATCAACACTATGCCAATACCTTTCCATGATGCATCACATTCTAAGATGAAATTCTTAGTGAAATTTGGCATGGCTAACACTAGGGTAGTGTTGACGGGCGAAATCGACCGTCCGTCAACTGAGAGAGTGGAACCGGTCTGGGGTTGTCTAATAACCCAAGCTGTTTGGGATGAACCACCCTGACGGGTTTAGCGGCTCCGTTAGCCAATCTAAGATCCTAAGAAAACAAAAAGAAAACTAATCTAAACTAACTAATCTAACTAATCTAACTAAAACAAAATAAACAAACAAACTAAAACTAATATTAAAACAAACTAAACTAATCTAACTAACTAAATATATACAATCTACTAACTAATTAACTATCTAACTACTAACTGAAATGTAACTTATTCACAACATGTACAGTAATCTACAATTTACAGATTTAAGTAAAACCTGAAAAACTCATTTATGTTCTGCCCTAAGACAGCAAGAGATGTTTTTTTTGGTTTTATAATTTTATAAACAAGAAATAAAACAGAAACTAACTAAACTAAACTATTAATACACTAATTCTAATTACTAATCTAAGATAAAAACATATATCTAACTAAACTATTAATAAATAAACTAAACAAATAAATGACAAGATGACCTGGAAACGCTCCAAATTTGTCCTGCGTATGATGACTTTGTTAGCAGATCGGAGGAAGGAAACTCGCACCAAATAATCCAGAGGCTTCTCGTAAACGATAGTTGTAGTGCTCTTTAAGTTTATTTACAGGACAAACAAGACATAAAAATCATAACAATTATATGATTTATAAATCTCCACAATTAGGTGAACCTGTATGCAAAAACTTATACTTAATAATTCAATTGATGAAAAAGAGAAATCTGTCATTCACAAACTGAATCAAGTAGTTGCTATGTTTTTAAATACTGGAAGAAATCAGACATGGATCATATTAATTAATTCGTATCATTTGCAAAAGACTAAGATAGCTAAAGTAGTCATTAATCAAATGAAAATTGATAACATAAACATGAAACAAAAGATTGATATTATGAAAAGCTAAAGCTGTAGCAGAACATCAACTTCTGTCTTAGTTTGTATTAAATATCCATTATCCTGGTTCTTCCACAAGCGAGGATGATGCTTATTACAAAAATAATAAGTATTTATAAATTTTTCCACAGGGTAAAACCTCCCTGTGGAAGTTATAAAACTGTTTACATGCAATCTGGGAAGATATCCCAAAGTTGTCTAAACTAGGAAATTAAAATCAAACTAAAACATCCAAATATCCCCTAAACTGCCCAACAGGTCCCATGCAATTCGAATTCACCTGAAAAGGACCAAAAATGAACAAATTAGAAGGATCTTTTATTAATAAAATGATAGAAAATCAAATTCTATAGACTAGCTACAGAATCATCTAATTCTGTAGCTAGTCTAAATAAGGTACAGAATCAGCATTGTAATTAATCGAAAATCTTTTAAAAGATTTCAATTTAATTGACATCAATCATCATTTGAAAAATGAATCATTTAATTCGAATTTGTCATATCATTCAAAACTAAACAAGATCTGAATCAATGAATGCCTACAGAGATAGGCATATTTTGTTTCTTGTGTCACCACAAAATCGAATGAACAGAAACATAATTCAACCATCGTGAAATCATTTGAAATCGACATAATCAAAATAAATCGCATACGAACTTATATTGTCCTCGGAGCTACGCGCGAGCTGCGCCTGACCTAGCTGCTCTGCGCCCCCGTGCTGCCTCCTGCGGCTTCCCTGCCTGGCAGCTCCTGCTGCTGGGGCCCCCGGTCTCCCTCCAGGGCCTTCCTGGGCCCCCCTCCTCCTCTTTGCTGAGCTTACGGGCCGTCTGGGTCTGTCCAGAGACCATCATGCCGCCCCCTGGGGATTCTCTGGACCCTCCCCCACCCCCTCCTGAAGTTATTGCTTTCAAAGCAATGTTGGATTCGCTCTCCAAGCGACAACCCTCAACCAATCAGCAGAAGTTCGTTAAGAGGATGGATTYCAYACYTTCRGTAGCTCTTCCTGAAGAARAAACCTGTAAAGHADCTCTTAATCTTGCTGAGAAAGGGCTCATAGGCCAGTTCACGGGCCTCTGGCCCTCGCCTAAGTCAGTAGAGGAGTGGACTCAGAGAAATTGGAAGTCGTTAATCAAAGAAGGAATTAAGAGTTATTTCGTAGGCAAAGGGTTCTTCATCTTCGTTTTTGAAAGTGCAGAGGACAGAAGCCTAATCTTTAGAAACGGACCTTACTTCATGGGCCCTCAAGGACTTTATCTCAACAAATGGTCGCCAGACTTCGACCCAGCTCAGGATGTCCCATCTGTTGTTCCGGTGTGGGTGCGGCTTCCCCATATCCCCCTCCACTGCTGGAACCCGAAGTCTCTCCAGATAATCGGCAACAGTTTAGGAAAATATATAGACCAGGTTGCAAGAAAAGATCAATATTCATGCGCTCGTATCTGTGTCGAAGTAGATCTGGAGGAGGGGCTTCCGGAAGCCATTAAGCTAACAGTTGCAGGATGGACGCACGTACAAGAGATGGATTACGAACAACTTCCATTCAAATGTAGGCACTGCCATGGATATGGGCATTTCGCCAAGCACTGCAAGAAAAAGGTGGAAGAACAGCCAGACAAGCAGAATGG
>JASDQU011174980.1:0-10670 GCA_032191745.1 Picea mariana
ATATTGTGCATGGTGTATTGTGGTGTATTGGTGTAACTCTTATACTATTGTTCATTGCTCATTGGATATAATTGAATGGTTTAAGTATAAGTTGAAAAAGGTTCTGAAATTGTACTTGATACTGATTCACCCCCCTCTCAGTATCAACATGAAGTTTGAGATTCAAAATCCATGAATTATGAAACCCAGAGGAGATCTCGACCATTGTTGGCCTTGGTTATGAAAGGTTGTGAAGATTAAGGAAAGAAGCGTGAAGTGTGAATTGAGCGGAAGACAAGTTGACTGAGATTGGATCGAAGTGACCAAAAGAGTAGAAAATACAGAGTGAAGTAAGAGAAAGCAAGTCGTTGGATGGGGATATCAAGGAAGACAGATCAGCAAGGAAGATGGATCGTGGATGACTCGACAAGTAGACAAATCCACTAATGGATTCTTTGGAGCACCTGGCAAGAAAGAAGGAAATATAGGCTTGCGAAGCCCTGAGAACACAGGTCAAGTTGAGCTAGGGTTTTTGACACCTGGGGTTTTGGTATTTAGGGTTTTTGACACCTAGGTTTCGGCCTAAGGATGTCTGAGAGTCATTATAATGTATAAATAAAGATAAAGAGGACTTGGGATGGGTAAGATAGATTATGTATGATGATTGGTTGTTGTTATTATTGAGAGAGAAGTATTGTGTGGCAAGAGAATTCTATGTTGTAAGATCTTCAACTGGGTGTGAAGATCAACCCTGCAGCTGGGTGCATAGGGAGGGGAGAGAGGAGAAGAGAGAGAAAGAGAGATATTTGCAAGATAAGGGTGTAGATAGAACTATATGCTTTCATCTAATATATTATAAAGCACAGTTCTATGGACATAGCCCTAGGGAGAGGGTGAACCACGTATATCCCATTGTGTGTGTGATCAATGTTGTGTTCTTATGATCTCTGATATACTGTTAATGAAATATTGTGTTAGATCTAAGATATAGTTCGTGCAGTAGGCTTATGAAAGATAAAGAATAAATAGATCTGTGTGAGAGTGTTTCCTTGGAACCACTTTGCATTTCCCTAGTTGTAGACACCTGTATCCTGCAACCCCCTATAGTTACCTCAGGTGAGACTACATCTGCTTTGCAGGTGTTGCCAAAAGGGCTAGTAGTTAGGGCTTGTTGGTGTGCTGTTAGAATTGAACCCCAAGTCTACCCCTGTTCCAACAAATGTTTCCATTGTCGAGACCAGGATCTTATTAAGGGAATGCTAAGGTGGTTTCCATCAAAGATAGAGATTTAGACATGGATATTAGAACAAGAGAAGGAATTTGATGAAGCTCGGAATAAGAACCCTAATATTAGTACACAAGACTGGTTGGGAAGGTATATCTTTACTGATATACATGAGATTTTCTTTAGAGGAATTCATAAGGATCTATATGAGTGGCTAGCTAGATTAGCATATACCCAGTTTGAGATCAGACTCGGAATGCTTGTGGTTTAGATGTCGATGTTGATCAATAAGTTCAAGATAATTGATAATGTCATGTCAAGAAAAATAGATCATTGGTTTGATAGTACCATCGGAGGGTATATCACTGAGTTTTCTATTGATAGAGTAGAATCATATAACCAAGCAGAGAGATATTTCTTTAAGGGACCTAGAGGAAAATTTTTACACTTCTTGAAGTTGAAGATCAAGATTCTATTGCATGAGAATAACATCTTGAAGATACAGTAGTGGGTCAGATTAAAAAAGATAATGTTAAATAATTCAGACAGTGACAGTGACATAGAGGTCGGACACATGCGCAATGGGAGAACCTTCATAGAAGTTCCTCTGGTGAACTTGTTCGATCAGAGTTACGAACCACCAACACAGGAAGAAGGGTTCTATAGTGGAGAAGAAGAAGATATATTGAACGATGAACATTCATAGTCTGCTAGGGGAGAAGAAGCGAACACTGAAGAACCTCGCCAAGAAGAGTCAGAAACTTCAGGGAATATACAGACTGTTGAAGTAAGTGCTATTGTGCCCCCTGTTGTTTTAACCACATTAAGTAACTAGAGTAACCTAAGTTATAAGAACACTCAGATAACTGGTACAAATGGTTCAGTGCATACTCAGTCAGGAACCCTAGGAAGATCTATGGCAGATGAGATGAGGTTACCCACCTTTAGGGGAGATGGATATGAATATCCTGATCAACATTGGTTCTTATGCGAAGCTGTATGGAATATTAAGAATGTCAATGACGAAGCTGTTAAGAGAGCTCAGTTTAGTACTACCCTGAGAGATCATGCACTGAGCTGGTACATGAAGTTCGTCCAAGGAGTTGTCCAGCCGAAACAGTTGAACGAGATCAAGACTACGTTGATTGCAAAATTCAAGCAACTCAAGTCGGAGTCGCAATGCATCACAGAGTTGAAAGAAATCAAGCAGAAAGTAGCTGAACCTATTTGGGATTTTGATAAAAGGTTTAAGACCTTGACAAGACATTTGAGTTTTAAGATTCCAAACGAAAAAAATAAAGAAGGGTTCGTTGTTGCCCTCCTACCACACATCAGAGTCCCTCTGATGCAACAGAAGATCGCTTTGCAAGATGAGGCATTGTAGATCACCATGAAACTAAAATCAACCCCTATGGGAGATTCCAGCTCAGGTATGAGCCAAATTTTGATTCAGGTAACTATATTATCACTACAGGTCGAAGATATGAAAAAGGATAATGGAAAAGATAAAAGAGAATATGTTTGGTGTATCAGATGCAAATCAAAGGGTCATGATAAGGAACATTGTCCCCTATTTCATGAGTAACTGTCTTCAGGAGCCTCGATCCTTTTGAAGCAGGTTACTCTACCTTGGTGCGAGGTATGTAGAAATAGACATCGCCCTGGGGAATGCTATTACATGAAAAAATATGTCTAGACACCTACCAATATTTACTGCACATTCTATAAATCTATGGGGCATGATGAGAAATATTGTAGGGCTTATGGCCTCTTGCATGAAATATCAAGAGACACATATATAATTCAAGGTGAAGTACAACAAGAAGGAAATACTACGCAGTTTAACTCCCTAGGAAGAGGAAACTTCAACCCTCGTGGTGGATTCAGAGGAGGCATGGGTCGAGGTCAAGGTAAAATCATTTTTTATAACTTTGCACAACCATGTAACTTGGCAAGGGACTATACCACTTGCAGTTACTACAATTTATTTGCACATGTCACAGAAGATTGTCATGCGTTGTTAGCCAAACTTCATGAAAGACAAGAAGGGAACCAACAAGTAAAACTAATATTAGCAGAACCTCACGGAGTGGATCCTAGAGTCACCGTTATCACTAGAGGAGGCATTGCTATAGGATAAGATAGGGTGACTCCAGGGAAGATTACACAAAAATCATGAGTTAGAAGAGATACGGAGAATACATAGGAGTTTGACCCAAAGAAGAGAAGCAGAAATTTGAATAGGAAAGAAAAGAGTTTGGAAGAGATCTGGCTTATTCATCAAAGGCACAACTAGAAGTGAGAGAATCTGGAATGCCCCTGGACTTTGATTAGTCTGCTTCTCCCATAGAAGAAAAAGAGGTAAGAAGACTTATGGAATTCTTATGTACTTGCATTAATTTGATTAAGGATGAAAATCCATACAAGAACTACAAAATTTGATCGGACAATATGATATAGGAAGGGTATATCCTCTATTGAATAAAGAAGTACATCAACTATCCAAAAAGAAAAGGACAAATAAGGAATAACACCTTAATGCTCGAATTGGATCTTATGATATAGATTATGTGGTCCTCGACTTAGGGTCAGAGGTCAATGTTGTGATGAAGAAGACTTGGGCACTGATGGGAAAACCTAAGTTGATCTATTCCCCTATCAGACTTAGGATGGATAATCAATAGGAAGTAATCCCCTTTGGTAGGCTGGAGCATGTCCCTGTGGACATCGACAATGTAAGAATGTTTGTGGAATTCGAGGTGATTGAGATAGTTGATCATAGTTGTCCCTATCTCGCATTATTAGGAATTAATTGGGCCTTCAATAATTCCACTGTTGTTGACTTAAAGAAAAGAAGAATGAAATTTGAAGGTGATGGCCTTAGGTTCATTGCACCTATGGATCCTGATGAAGGTCGAAGATACACAGAACCTATCACAGAAGAAGACCACACATATGAGCTAGAGAATATATATAAATTGACAGCAAGACAACATGATTACATTAACCCTACAATAGATGGGAATTTAAGCTGGCAAAGTGACAACGTATGTTCATCAGAATCAGAAGAAGCACTGGAGAAATGGAAGAACAAAATTTATGAAGTTTCTGCATGGAGATGTGCCATATTGACCAAGGAAGTTAGCTGGATTGGCATAGAAGTAAGTAACTTGCCCACATTTGATGATTTAAATCATTTAGAAATTTTCTTACTTGAATTTGAAGAAGTTGTACCAGTACAATAGAGATTGTTGGCATTGGATGAAGCTTCGAAAGCTACACCAGCAAGATGGTGGGGGACACATAAAAACAACATCGCGGACTAGATGCAATGTCGCACTTTGATGACAATGCATTTTTCAGACAACATCGAAGGATGCGAAGTTCCATACACAGGTAAAAGTTGTTCTAAGGACCATGCACGAGGTTGTGAGGAGGCCTGGAGTAGTATTCCTCAAGAATAGTGGGTGCATAAATTCATCAACACATTGGACACAACGCCTATCAATTGGTATCTTCAAGCAAAACTGTGCCTCACCACTTCAGATTGGTACGATATGACTCAAAACTTTATAGATACATTTTCATTTGAAATCCATTACCCTTCAGTAGATCAATCTCTACAAGTTGTTAGACAGAAAGACTTTGAGGAGGAACCTAGCCTCCCTGTGGATCAAGAAGAGGATGAATGGACTACACCTCTTCAGAAACTGCAAGGATGTTACAATATCAATGTTGATGAAGACGATGATCCTAAGAATGTGAACATTGTAGAAACGAAAGGAAAGGGATACGTAGAAGGACCAGGAGTCGAGCTACCTTTCATTGGCCAACCAATCAAAATCAAGAAAGTTAATATTGGAGTCAAGCAAGCACCTAATCCTACTAATGTTGGAGATTATTAGGATGATGCCACCACTAATAATATCACAAAATTACTGCATGAATATCAGGACTTGTTCCCAACCAAGTTCACTGATATGAAGGGAATACAAGGACCCATGGGAGAGATGAAGATCCCCTTGAAACCAGATTCAAGGCTAGTTAGGAAGAGACCCTACATATTGAACCCCAAATATAAGGAAAAAGTTAAAATTGAACTAGACCGAATGATGAAAGCAGGAATCATAGAACTTGTGGAGGATTCAGAATGGATTAGTCCTATGGTGGTGAAAGATAAGAAGACATGAGAGATCAGAATCTATGTAGATCTCCAAAATCTGAATGATGCCTATTTGCATGACCCATTCCCTACACTGTTTAGAGATGAAGTGTTAGATAATGTAGGAGGAAAAGAGGTATATTCCTTTACAGATGGATTTTTAGGTTATCACTAGATCAGGATTACCAAGGAAGATCGCCATAAGACCAAATTTGCAATAGAATGGGGTTCCTACCAGTACACGATGATGCCTTTTGGATTGAAGAATGCACCATCCATCTTTTCTAGGGTGGTGGTCAAAGCATTCAAGGAATTTTTACACAAAATTTTGGAAGCATATTTTGATGATTGGACTATTTTTAGCTTATTACAAAATCATATTGAATGTTTAATAATAATGTTGGATAAGTGCAAGCAATGTCATATTTCCCTGAATCTGAAGAAGTGCATCCTCTTTTCAATCTTTGGAGTGTTGTTGGGCCATATTGTGTGTAAGCAGGGGTTGCTGGTATATCCATCCAATATTTCCATTATTGTTGATCTACCCCCTCCTACCTCAGTTAGATAGATGCACAATACGATGGGACATAATAGATACTACAAGAAGTTCATTAAGGGATATGCACAGATTACAACACCTATGGAGAAGCTTCTGAAGAAAGATTGTCAGTTTCAATGGACAAAAGAATGGCAGCAGAGCTTCGACACACTAAAATAGAAAATGGTTACTGCGCCTATTCTAGTTTTCCTAGATTGGAGCAGGGAATTTCATGTTCATGTCGATGCATCTTCTATTGCATTAGGAGCAGTGTTAGCACCAAAAACAGTGGGAGATATTGATCGCTCGTTAGCCTTTTCTAGCAGGAATCTCTCAACAACTGAGATAAATTACACCACCACTAAGAGAGAAGGTTTAGCCATGGTGTACGCGCTGCAGAAGTTTCGTCACTACTTGTTGGGAGGCCACTTCAAGATGTTCACTAATCACTCTGCTTTGAAATGCCTAGTCAACAAGCCAGTGTTGGGGGGAAGAATATGCAGATGGCTATTGTTATTCCAGGAATATGATTTTGAGATTGTGGCCAAGCCAGGGAGAATGAACAAGGGACCTAAACACTTGTCTAGGTTGGAAAATGGAGAGGAACCTACTAGTTTGGAGGATACACAACCTGATGCACAACTGTTGGCCATCAAGAAGATTGATGATTATTTTCACCAAGATAGTCCAGTTCCTATCAACATGAATGGCACCTTGCGAATACACAATCATTCAGAAGAAACAACTGGTAGTATACGCTGCATATTTTTCACTTATAGCCCGACAACTATACAATATGGGACCTGATGAGATCCCGAGGAGATGCGTTATGGAGGCAGAAAGACCATCGATTTTAGCATAAAGCACAGGCTGCCCCGCGTAGTATGAATTCAAAGTAAAGCAGAAGGTTCAGACCTGAAGTGCCTCGAGACGATTCACATGTGAGTTTTGGGGGCCTATTGGCCCTTGGTTATGAAAGGTTGTGAAGATTAGGGAAAGAAGCTCGAAGTGTGAACTGCACGGAAGACAAGTTGAATGAGATTGGGTCGAAGTGACCAAAAGAGAAGAAAAGACAGAGTGAAGTAAGAGAAATAAATTCATTGGATGGGGAGATTGAGGAAGATAGATCAGCAGGGAAGATGAATCGTGGATCACTCGGCAAGAAGAAAAATCCACCAATGGATGCTTTGGAGCACCCCACAAGAAAGAAGGAAAGACATGCTGACGAAGCCCTGAAAACGCAGGTCAAGTTGACCTAGGGTTTTTTATACCTAGGGTTTTGGTATTTAGGTATTTTTACACCTAGGTTTTGTCCTAAGGATGTCCAAGAGTCATTATAATGTATAAATAAAGGCCAAGAGTACCTGGGATGGGTAAGAAATATTATGTATGATGAGTGATTGTTGTTATTACTGAAAGAGAAGTATTGTGTGGCGAGAGAAGTTTGTGTTGTAAGATATTTAGCTTGGTGCAAAAATCAACCCTACAACTGGGTGCGTAGGGAGGGGAGAGAGGAGAAGAGAGATAAAGAGAGATATATGCAAGCTAAGAGTGTAGATAGAAATGTATGCTTTCATCAAATATACTATAAAGTGTAGTTCTATGGATGTAGCCCTAGGGAGAGGGTAAACCACATATATCCTGTTGTGTGCATGATCGATGTTGTGTTCTTCTGATCTCTGATATACTGTTAATGGAATATTGTGTTAGATCTGAGATATAGTTCACACAGTAGGCTTAATAAAGATAACGAATAACTAGATATGTGTGAGAGTGTTGCCTTGGAACCACTTTTCATTTCATATGGTTGTAGACACCTATGTTCTGAAACCCCCTATAGATACTTTGGGTGAGACTGTGTCTTCTTTGCAGGTGTTGCCAAAAAGGCCAGTAGTTAGAGCTTGTTGGTGCGCTGTTAGAATTGAACCTGTGTCTTCCCCTGTGCCAACAATCGTTGATCGGGAGGGACGGTCTTAGGACCATTGATCTTGTAAGTTTTAAACCTATGAAGTAAAGCAATGCATATAGATTCTTAAGAAAAAAAAAATTAATCAATGGCTCATACACATAGTACACAGAGATTTATACCAGAAATCCTCAACCGGGGAAAACCTTTCTTATATTCATTATATCAAATTTCACCCTTCACCATACAATATATACAATATTTTTAGGTATTTCATAGATACAAAAACCCTAATCCCTTAATCCAGGATCAATTTAGAAAACTTCTTAAAATATCAAAATCTACTAAAAATAGCAAAAACCACCCCAAAAACAAATTTCCGGGTATTTCCCTGAACCCCGTCGGCCCAGGGCTACCACCCAGTCTCGAACGTTGCACGTAACCAAAGGGGGTCATACCTGGGCCCCCCTAGGACACCCCTATGAAGTGCTGGGTGCACACGACACAAAGAGCACTACTAGAGGGATCGTCAGACACAGTTGTCGAACCTGACGCGCCCACACACACACACATGCAAAGAATATAACATATACCCAACATTCTCCCACTTGTTGTTTTCCTTTCATCCAGGGGTCCATAGGGTTATATATTCAACAATCTAGGCCAACAATGCCCATTGTTACTCTACACTAGGATAACTTTTCTGTGCTCACAGACTTTGTTGATAAATCTGCAACATTATTCAAAGTGTCAACCTTTTCCAACAACACCTTCTTTTCCTCAACCATGTCTCTCACAAAGTGATACTAAACATCAATATGCTTTGTCTTTGAATGATAAGTTGGGTTCTTTTCCAGGAAGATTTCACTTTGACTGTCACAATCTAATCTCACTTCTTGTTGTACCAACCCAATACCCGAACACAATCTCTATAACCATACTGCTTCCTTGCTTGCATGAGTGGCTTCCATGTATTCATCTTCTGTAGTTGAGAGTGCCACTACAACCTGTATTTTTATCATCCAACTGAATACTCCTCTAAATAGGTTAAAAACATACTCACTTGTGGATCTTCTGCGATCTAGATCTCCAGCCCATTCTGCATCAACAAATCCATGTATGTCCACCACTCTATCCAATCCTAGTCTTCCTTGGTAGGACAATCCATAATTGTTAGTGCCACGCAAATACCTGAAGACCCTATTTACTGTTGTCCAATGATCCTTCTCTGGTTTTGACATATACCTGCTCAAAAATCCCACTGCATGTGCAATGTCCGGTCTAGTACAGACCATTGCATACATCAAACTGCCAACTGCACTGGAATATGGAACATGGGACATNCTACGAGCGTAGAAAATGAGACTAAAGAGAAAATCTCTCTTCAACATCTGATGAAGGTGATCAATTGACCAGGTAACATGTTGTAGCCATTGCGTCTTCCTAGAATTCCTATCCTAACTTGGCACCGTTGAGCTTGTTCCTTGCTTTTTCCATCAGTGTCTTGTTCATCCTTTCTACAACTCCTTTCTACTAAGGAGTGTATGGAGTAGTCTTCTTCCTTGCTATACCACACTTCTTACAGAATTCTTCAAATTCATTTTCGCAGAATTCTCCACCATTATTTGTTCTCAATACCTTTATTTTCTTCTTTGTCTCATTTTCTACGAGAGCCTTAAACTCTTTAAATTTATCAAATACCTTAGATTTATTTCTAAGAAAATAAATCCATGTGTTCCTTGAGAAATCATCTATGAATGAAACATAATACACATACTTACCTAGTGATGGAACATGCACAGGTCCAAACACATGACTGTGTATCAACTCTAAGATCCCCTTCAACCATACCTTCAACCATACCTTTACCATGTAGTGTTCGAAATCCCTTTTCTCCAATATGTCCCAGTCTTTGATGCCACAACATGGTCTTATTTCTAGGGACAATATTGGTCTCTTCTTCTTTATTTCTTTGCTCATGGAAAACAGAACTATTACACCCATTAGTATAAGTTCTTCCCAACAACTTGTATAGAGTTCCACACCGAAATCCCCTCATCAACACCATTTCTCCTCCTACCATCTTGCAAGTGTTCTTTTCAAATACAATATCCACTCCTACATCATCCAACTTGATTATAGATATTAGGCTCCTGGCAAGTTTTGGAATGTGAAGAACCCTAGGGAGAGTTCTAATCCTTCCATATTTTAGTAGCAACTTAACCCTTCCACGTCCCATGATTTTGGCTGTCGAGTCATCTCCTAGGAATACATCACCACCATCATATTTTTCATATTCAGAGAACCACTCCCTATGAGGAGTCATATGGTGTGATGCACCTGAGTCATTCAACCATATATCACGGTCTGCATGTGTACCTTTAGATGCTAGGTAAACATCACCTCCTTCTTCAGTGGAGGTTTTAGCCTCTGTGGAAGAGGTACTATCAGATCCGTTTGTTTTATCAACCTTATTTGACTTGTAATCTTTCTTATAATTCCCTGTTTTACAACACTTCATGCATTTCCTCAAAGATTTTCCTAGAGACTTAGATCTACCTGTAGATTTAGATCTCCCCCCCACAAAGACTTACCAAGATTCCTATCTTGAGTATGACCTCTTACAAATAAAGCATCTGTGTTATGACCATCCATGATTTTCTTCCCCATCTCTTCAGATAACAAGGATGCAACTACATCCTCATACTTCAATGTAGATTGAGTGGTACTGCCAATTGCTACAATCAGATTATCCCAAGAGTTTGGAAAAGAACATAACAAAGTAATACACTTATCTTCTTATGCAATCATAATATTAACAAAGACAAGTTGACTTACCAGAGTATTAAAGGCATTTATA
>JASDQU011174981.1:17448-28321 GCA_032191745.1 Picea mariana
GAGGCCTTGGAAATATGATAGAAAAGTCATGCATGATGGAGGAAAGAATACCTACACCTTTTGGAAGGATGGATTGAAAGTCGTCTTATTGCCCCTTAAACATGAGGGAAAAATCGAGAATATGTTGTCAGAAAGAGAGTTTGTTAAGGAAACAAAGGCAACAGGATTCTGCTATGCATTAATAGTGCAAAAATGAGTCATGGAAGTCGTACCAATTCCTACTGAAGTGGCCAAGTTACTAGAAGAATATGTTGATGTTATCCCTAATGAACTACATGATGGTCTTCCACCAAAGAGGGATATTCAACATCACATTGATCTAATCCCAAGATCATCTTTACCTAATCATGCAGCCTATAGGACGAGTCCTACATAACATGCAGAGCTCAACCGACAAGTGACAAAACCTATAAATAAAGATTTGGTAAGATAAAGCATGAGTCTCTGTGCTGTATTGACATTGTTAACTCCAAAAAAGGATAATACATGGAGGATGTGCACAGATTGCAGAGTAATCAATAAAATTACCATCAAATATCAGTTTCCTATACCGCGCTTGGACGACATGATGGATGTGTTAGCTGGAGCTAAATATTTTAGTAAGATTGATTTACAAAGTGGATACCACCATATTCAGATTCACGAAGGGGATGAATGGAAAACTGCCTTCAAGACCAAGGAAGTACTATATGAATGGATGGTGATGCCATTCGAAAAATTATATTGGATGCATTGAGAAAACATCAAATTTATGCAAACCTGAAGAAACGTAGGTTCCTGGAAGAATATTTGGTATTTCTGAGTTTTGTCATCTCGGCAAAAGGAGCCAAGATGGATTTAAAGAAGGTCAGAGCAATTTTTTAGTGGCCTAGTCCTAGGAGCATAACATAGGTAAGAAGTTTCCATGGGCTAGCTACCTTTTATCAAAAATTTATTCGAAATTTTAGCAGTATTGTAGCACCCATAACATATCACACCAAAGGCAAGACATTGATGTGGACCAATGAAGCCGAGGAAAATTTTAAGTTTCTAAAGAAGAAGGTAACYGAGGCACCCATATTAGCCTTACCTGATTTTGATAAAGTGTTTGATGTAGACTCTGATGCTTCACATGTAGGCATTGGAGCTGYACTTAGCTAAGCAGGTAGACCAATTGCAATCTTTAGTGAAAATTTGAATGAGGTAAGAAAGAACTACTCCACATATGATGTAGAATTTTATGCAATTACGCGAGCATTGCAACATTGGAAGCATTATTTAGTGCYGAAAGAGTTTGTGTTATTTATCGATCACATTGCATTAAAATATGTAAACACCCAAAAGAAATTGAACAATAGACATGAAAAATGGGTCTCTTTCTTACAAGGCTACACCTTTGTTTTGAAGCACAAATCACGACGAAAAAGTCAAGTTGCATATGCTTTGAGTTGGCGCACTGCTCTTTTGACAACCATGGAAAATAAAGTAATTGGGTTTCCTGCATTAAAGGATCTCTATGCCTCTAATAATGATTTTAGGGAGATTGTGGAACAATTGAAGAATCCAGTCGCTGGGAACATTGATCTTAATCAGGGTGAATATTTTATGCAAGATGGCTACCTCTTCAAAGGAAAACAACTATGCATTCCAATTGGTTCAATGAGGGAAAATATTATCAAAAACCTTTAGAGTAGTGGTTTGACGGGACATTTTGGAAAGGATAAGACCCTAGCCTTAATCGAAGATTAGTATTACTGGTTGGAGATGAAAAAGAATATAACCAGGTATGTGGCACGGTGTAAGATTTTCCAAATGTCTAAAGGACACTCATATAACATAAGGTTGTATATGCCATTACCAGTGCCCACAGGCCCATGGATAGATCTGAGCATCAATTTTGTATTGGGGCTCCCAAACACACAATGAGGTAATGATTCTATTTTTGTGGTTGTTGATAGGTTCTCTAAAATGGCTCATTTCATTTCTTGCAAGAAAACTAGTGATGCATTGAGGGTGGCATAATTGTTTTTTTCAGAAGTTGTTAGATTGCATGGGGTTCCAAAAACTATTACCTTTGATAGATATACTTAGTTTTTGGGTCATTTTTGGAGGAATTTATGGAAGAAAATGGGGACTAAATTATAGTTCAATAGTGCCTATCACCCCCAAACAGATGGGAAAACCAAGGTAGTAAATTGGATTTTGGGAAACCTTTTACATAGCATTGTTGGAGAGAATCCCAAGCAGTGGGATTTGGCTTTACCTCATGCAACATTTGCCTACAATAGTTTAGTGAATAGATCTACAGGTGAATCTCCATTTCAGGTTGTTTGAGGTAGAAATCCTATGGGTGTCCTATATTTGTTGCAGCTACCACTTGGGGATAGGATCAATGATGATGGGGAAGCATTTGCAGAACACATTTAACAATTACAACAATAGGTGAGACAAAAAAAATAGGGCAGTAATGAACATAATTTTTTTTTATAAAAGATGTTGATCGACGATACCAAGTATTCAATGAAGGTGATTTGGTGATGGTTTATTTATGGAAAGAGTGGTTTCTTAGAGGAACATACCACAAATTGAAGTATAAGAAAATTGGTCCTTGCAAGATTATCAAGAAAATCAATGACAATGCTTTTAAGGTCGATTTACCAATTGATCTCGATATCTCCCATGTGTTTAACGTTTCCGATTTATATATCTTCCATGGGGACGATCTTGGCGATAATAGTGAGGCAGAGATGGATTGTCAATAGACCATTCCGAGCAAGAAAAAGGAAAAGATTATGCATATTTTAGATAAGAATACCCTTCATACTTGACAAGGCCAATAAAACTGATATCTGGTCCAATGAGAAAGTGTATCACCAACAAAGAGTACATGGATTATAGAGGGGGACTTGCTAAACCTAGATCCCATTAAGTGGCAACAATTTGAAGACAATAATTTGCAGGAGTTACGTTCTTTTCAACCAGAGAAGAATGATGCAAGGATTTTCCGAGGGTCATAACTTTTGACTCAGTTATCCGCTTGGGATGGAATTTACAGGGAGTTTCGTCTCGAAGAGTTCATTTCCATGTCGATCTAACCCTTCAAATCAAACATCGTTTTGACACTTTTCCGGGGCCAAATTCCTTCATATAAGGCCTCAAATTAGGGTTTTAGTGTTTTTACGAGAGTTTTTAAATTTTTAATTATCAATTGTCTCTTAATTTATGAACTTAATAAAAAAATCAAGTTGAAAAATAGTGTCGCTCTAGTTAACTCTTAGTTATTGGTCAGTTTTAGAGTCGTGCGATAATTTCCTAAAATTAGTTGTTTTCGAAAATCTCATATAGTAGTTATAAGGGGTTGAAATTCCATTATAATAGTTAGGATAGAGAAGGAATAAAGGAGAGTTATTTTCCATTCTCGTGTGTTTGCATGGATTTTAGATCTTGTGAATGAATTTCAGTTTATTGGCTACATCAATCCTTCACTTCAAACATGTTGACGAGTTTTCGAAAAATCAATCCAAAGTAAATAATCCAACAAATACGTTGGAGAAACAATTAATAATGATGCAATGGTAAAAGTCAATACTCTCCACTCATACTAAAATCAAAGAATTAAAGGCAAAAACACACAATACATCTCCATTTAATTTAAATAAGAAACTAGATAATTAAAAGTAAAACAAAAGAATTTAATAGAGAAAAACATAGAAGACGATCCAATTAAGTAAACAAGTGGCAAAAAAGGATTTAATGGAGAAAGAAATAAATCAACTATCTGTTGCTTTCTTACTTACTTGCTTTGTCTACAATTGATTCCATAGATGGTTTTCTAAAACCATACTTGACTAATATATTAGATGAAAAATGTCTACAATAGATGGATGTATTAACCATGGCATGCGTGCCTTTGGCGCATGGGCCAAGGCCTCTCCATCATTGTGCCCTATCAAAATTTTATGCGTTTAGGTTGATGGTAGTGTGTGTGAGAAATTTCCCTTATATAGATATGGATGTTTCAAAGAGTCCAACATATACATATTTGTATCCATTCCCATGAAACTTAAGTTTTAAGAGATCAATTGTGATACCAAAATTGTCTCCAAGCTTGACATAAGTTTTAAGAGATCAATTGTGATACCAAAATTGTCTCCAAACTTGACATGACTCGCTCATAAGAGTACTTCCTTCAACTTTTAAAGACATATTCCCACAATGAATTGATCATCCCCCGACCAGGGTTGTAGAATTGTGCCTCTTGGCACAATTACCATTAGAGATTACTCAAGATGCTCCAAATATATCTAACTTGTATATATTGAGGTGCTTATGTGAAAGAGCTAGGTCCCTTGCCATGATGGTTTTTATCTTTAATCCTCATGTCATCACAATAACTTTTACTCAAGACATAGCATATATGTCCTATAAGGGCAATTTTAGTTGCCAAAAATAAATTTCAATGCATATATTGGTTTAATATCTTTCACCTACCTCTATAAGGGCAATTTTAGTTGCCAAAAATAAATTTCAATGCATATATTGGTTTAATATCTTTCACCTACCTCTTTATTGCATTATTTTGATTTTCAATGTTTGTTGTGTTTTCTCAATGCCTCTACTCAATTCACTCGCAAAGTGTCTTTTTCATTTTAAAAGAGTTCATGAGGATAATGTCTTTCCTCGTGTCTTAATTTATCTTCCAAATTTAAATTATAAAGTTTTAGGAACCAATCAGAACCTTTTTAATTGTCTAGAAGCCAACCAAAGTTGATGTAACCTACTGCGTGTACAATTCAAATATTGCAGTTGGTTACAAAGTGAGGACATTTCTATTTCTTTTACTTGTAGAGGCTTTAATCATGGGTGTAACAAAATGTCTATGTTATGGAAGTTCATTGACATCGAGAGGGTCTCATGCATGGGCTATCATTTATTTCTTATTGTCCTAGTAAATTGCTATATTCCATACTCTTTTGACACAAGATGCTTTCAAGAGAGGTTGGGTACTATACTAAAGTTTGGTTAATTGTTTTCTTTATGATGTTCTTTGTTTGATCAACCTAGATGTCTTCATTGTGAGTTCATACTTCCAATGTTTGGGCAAAGACATGATGTATGTTAGTGTTGTTAAGACTAGTATTGCTTTTTAATGATGTTTGTTCTTCTGAATGTTCCTTCTTATATTTTTTCATCAATATTGCTTAAATTACAAGAGTGAATCATATTCTCCTAGAAGACTATTATTATTGTCTATTGTCTATGAAACTTGAAAATGAAACTATGATCCATTACTTATGCCATTATTGTTTGTTGATGATCAAGAAAAGTTTTATTGATTATGTTTCCTTTGCAATTAAGAGGTATCCAAGGAAGACAATCAATGAACATCATTTGTTGAGAGTAAGATTCATGTTTTCCACGCATTCTAAAGATGAGATGCATTTCAACATAGCTGAAATGTTGTGTCTTTCATGACATATTTGTTATTATAATTATATGATATAATCTTTTTATCATTTTGTAACCTTTATTTATATTAACGTTCCATTAACTTCACAAATTGTACCTAGTAAGTGTTGATTGATGTAATATATAAAAAAATGGAGTCAAAATATTTATAGCCATATTTATTGAATTGCAAAAGTTATATCATTTATAAAAAAACCTATTAAATTAAGCTTGACACATTTTTATATATAGAGTGTTGCATGAACGGTGACAACTAAAATCAAAATCATTCTAACGACTTTGTCTCGGATTTCTTACATTCTATTATATAGAAATTCCTCATGGCAAAATATTAAAAATAAGAACAATGATAATATTAATAATTTGAAATATGTAACGAGAACAAAATTAGGATTCAAGGTGTACTAAACGTTTTGAAATACCTGGGCTAAGTTTGTCTACGTCTCTTAACATTTTTTGCGTCTTCTTCCCAGGTTCGTTCGTTCCTCATCCACGTGAGCAGCACATTGTTTTTGTTGATGTGTGGTTGGGCGATTGTCCTATCTGGTTGGTTGGTTGTGGGGCAGAATTTTCTCAATGTCAATTGGAAGTTTTGAAAACACTTCAACATATTGTTTCATGTATTCCTTTATTATAAATACATAATTTTTTTACAAATATTTTCATTATATTTATTCAAAATATCACTATAAAACTAAGACTAAATTAAGGTAAATATTATTTCAAAAATTAGTAAAGTAAAAAAACTTAATAATACTCACTTTATAGTTGTGGGTATGAAAAACTTTTAATGCATTTATGTTTTCCTTCAAGCTCAAACTAAACATGAAAGTCTAATAAATCAATACCCTATCCAAGATAAGCATTTGTTAAACTCTGGGGTTTATATCAACCAACCATATCATTGACTTTTATTGTATTTTCATATTAAAATAGTATACTATTTTGTTTTTTTTCAATAAAAAAAGAATAATGCTTCAAATTTACAAAGATGTTTAAAGTTTATATATGTAAAGTTTAATTTTAAAAAGATGTTAAAATTGTATATATGTATTTTCAATTTTGTTTCTCATTATTTTCTAATGGAATATTTATGGATATTAAAAGTTTCATTATTGTGTTAAATATATTCATATAATTATTAGCACCAATTAAATTAGTAATTTTAATATTGTACTTGTTGCAATAGGGGAAACATTATCCTAGATTCAACTTCAATTTTATTGAAATAATTTAAAATGTATCATTATATCTATACATTATACATTGTAATCTAAAGTATCATTGTAATCTAAAATATTTTATATATATTTTTAATATATATTATTGCTGCTCCCAAATTCAAGTTTCCTATAAATTTGAGGGAAACTTCTACTCGTTCCAGACACTCGTATCCACCTTCCCAACATTCCCATGTTTCAGAAACTCGTACAACATAGATGAAAACAAACTAATACTATTTAACATTAAAATATATAGAGATAGCATTCGATACCTCCACTACAATGATCATCAACAAGCAAAAGTCAAATACCAAATACAAAAGGTACATATTATTGTACTGTCGAAGGTAGTATATTGCAATGAGTTAGCGTTGACTTCCATATTATTTTTTGTTGTCTTGAAAAATTTATGTCAATTTTAATGTTCAACATAACAAATAAAAAAAAAAATATTTTTTAATATAACAAAAATAATATTTTTTTAGCTCTTCATTGGTCAATGAATTGATAATGTTATTGCAGTCTTCACATATTTTGAGAGGGAGAATAGTTTTTTAACTCCTCATCCATTACGTGTACGCAACTTACTCGGCACTAGATATCATTTTCCAGCCGATTGATCTGATGTGAAATTTAAATTTTGCGTACTCTTTTCTAGATTATATTGGATTTCCTGCCGCAACAGTGAATCAATGCTAATGCCGACAATATTTCCTCCCACAATAGTGAATCAATGCTACCGACATGACATTTCCTGCTCATTTCCTACATCAAGAAGATTGCAAGCTTTGCCATGCAAAAAACGCGTCGGGTCTGAGAATGTCGTTAAGTCAGTGGGGGTCTTGAGAATCTCACCTTCAGATGACTTTAAAAGAGTGAGTATCATTACCACACCATACCATTACCAATTTACCACATACCAGACAAGAAGAGAGCAAGTTTTGGGTCTACAGCTTCTGCACAATCTATAGGGTTTATTTGTTTGGGCTTATTGAGATGGTTGTGGCTCAATATCTGTTTCTGGGTGCTCAAGAGATAAAGGAGAGAGCAGGTGAAGACGGTCTGTACTTTGTTGAAGCAGGGTTGAACTGGGCAATATTTATTAAGCTAGCTCTTCATCGCTGTATATCCAGAGTAAAACCCCATTCAGTTGCACAGTACTGAATTGATTATCTGAGGTCTTAGCTTGAGGGTCCCTGCATTAATTAGGAATTTGATTCGAGTTAGCAGCGTCTCCAGTCCTCGACATGAAGCGGACTGCAAGCCCCCAACAAATTGCAACCCTCAAATAGAGCCATGAAGCAGACTGCCAGCCCTCAATGAATTGCAAGCCTAAAAGGGAGCCATGGAAGCTAGGGAGTAGACTGCCAGCCTTCAATGATTTGCAAGCCTAAAAGAGAGCCATGAAGACTTCCAGCCTGCAATAAGTTGCGGGCCTAAAGAGAGCCAAAATGAATGGGACAGTGACTATAAAATCCCATCAATGTAGCTGAAAGTACATCAGAGTTTACGGTAAATATCAATGTTGAATATTTCTCAATCAAAGAGTTTTGCCAGCGGTGGCTCGGGGCTGGGGAGGAGGCATTTAATGTAGAGTGAGCAAGACATTGAAGTTTGATTCTATCCTTGCTGTTTTTCCGGGGTTCTGATAATGTTTTTTTGAGGTCCCCTTTGTTCTTGGCTTCTGTGTAGGGTTTGCGGTCGGTAAAATTTTCACAAGGAAATGGTGACGGCAAATGGAAGGCGCAGGAAGGTTGGGGACGCAACTTGAACTTGTAACCTGGCGCCACCATTATGGTATTATCCCCGGCTTTAAATTCAACGACATCATTTATTTTTTATTTTTGGTTTCCGCGGTCACCTCTCTTATTTGGATTCTTTGGTTTTCCTTATCTCTTCATCAGAATGATCGGAAAAAAATAATATTTATGTTCACTGTAACAAAACGAGAAATCTGTGATGTTTGTTTCTGTTCTTTAAAGTATTGGAGGAATGAACGTCGTTTGAAAAATTTCCAAATAATGTCTTTTCGGCCACGGTCACATGGGCAAGGGGAGCTTAGACGAGGCGGTTCAGTTTCAGCTTACCTCAGGTCACAGTGACATGTATTCTGTCTTTTCGGTTCCATAGCTGCTTTTCTTCTTGCAAAGAATTTTTTTTTTCTCGTGAGTTATGCCAATGACAGGAAGTATGTTATTATGTCATTTATTCAGGGAAAGACTTTCATTTCTGTATTTTTCTATAAGTTATTGCTATATAGATCCAAGATAAGACCATGAAATAAGAAAATTTAGGCAGCTCTTCCGTGCCGATGGTCGCTTGCTGATGATTAAGATAAGAATCGGAGGGGCTTTGCACAATAGTCGGCCAAGGAGAAATTCCAGCAATTTCGACTTAGAACATATAACTGCCTTACGAATTACTTCAAGATAACCTTTTAATATATTACACAGGCACTTTACTAAAAAATAATCTGCTCTGATAGACAGCGCAAGCCAGCCCTAAAAAAATTTACTTGAGGCATAGGCTACCATTCTTGGGTATCCATTATGAAACCAGATAAAATGTGCGTCATTGACTTTCAAATAGAGTGAAATCCTGCAAATTCTTTTCTTTTTCTGCTCTGGTTCGAAGGAAGTTTACAATCTTCATAAAAACCTATTTTTATTTTTATTTTTAATGGATAAAAAGACTGCAAAATTATTATGTTTGAGAATAAATGTTAAACTATATGGAAGTTTAGTCCACACAATAGGCCAAAAGGGACCTGAAATACAATCGGAGTTTGAATTAAAATGAGCAAAATAAATGGTAAAAAGCAACCATCGTAGTTCAAATATACTTGAAACTCGATTATCTCAAAGATTTGTGTATAATCTGTTTAAAAGATGAGGAACTCCTTGGGGAAAATTGCAGAAGAATCCAAAGTACAATTCCCTATAAGAATTGGGCCTGAACGMTGGTCTAGAGAATTAAGCTAYATGACTTCTTAATCTTGAACCAATTCAAAATCCCTCAAAATCCCTAAGAAGTCTTGCAGATTCCATGACTAAGAAATATCAAATTCATATTGATTTTACAAATTTTCACAGATTCAATGACTAGAAATTTCAGTAAATTTCAAAATTAAATTGATTTGTTTAGGACTAAACARTTGTCTCTTTATATATATATATATATATATATATATATATATATATATATCAAATTGATGAGWTTGGAGAGTTTAGTTTTATTTGTTTGTTTTTTTGGGTATTTTTAGTATGTAGGTTTACACAGTTATTTATAATATTGAATTTATTTTTAAATCAAATATGTKTTTTTTTAAGTAGGAAGAGTTTTTCAAATACTCCACACAAGTTGGATAATTTCAATATTTATTTAACTTTTTAATTATAGTTAGTTTGAATGGTTGAAAGGAATAATTGCAATGACATTTAAATTCAATTCTTGTAATGATATGTTGAACTCTTAACCAATGTGTTGTTATAATGGCGGATTTACTGCACTTCCATCTGACCATCCTCCCTAGCTTACTGAGATGGATTGACAGGGTGCTAGTTTCTCAGAGCTTGTTTTGGCTGTGACCGATCTATCCTCCGGACGCACCTCTTCAACTCTGACTTCAAACAAGTTTATGTTTTTTCCCTCTCTTTTTTAAATTTTCAATCTCCTGTATATGCCGATCCGGGTGCTTCCTTGAACTCCCTCTTAACTTACTAAAATGCACCAGCCTTCGCGGTCTCTAAACCCATAGTATCTTCGCAGTGTTTGATCTCCAGCTATTTGTCCCCGTGACCAGCACTGTCCAAAACTTGTTTCTTTTTTCTCTCTGTCTTTTCTACCATCTGTCATTCCCCCAACTGGCTGGATCGGGGACCACGGCTTTTTGTCCTGATTTAGAGGCTGGCGCGCGCTCTTGTCTCCATTAGCCAGACACTGACCTCGAACCTGCTACTGCTCCTCTGTCACTCTGTAGGACCCGGTCACAGTTTCCTTCCCATTGCTGTCGCCTTTCCAAGTGGACAATCTAGAGTTCGCTTCTAGTATTTTAATATGGACACACTGACCAAACCACTGATGAGGCCCTCCGATGAGCTCATCTGGGAACAGGAGGGACTTTTTGACAAAATAGACTTGTTACAATCCAGTAAATCCCCTCTTCCCGCCAAGCCTCCTGCTACTTATCCTCTTACAGCTGC